>JAUTBV010098955.1:0-16340 GCA_032361325.1 Lepetodrilus fucensis
ATAGTAATGCATCACAGACAAGATAAATAGCGGAACGTTCCCTTATTTAACATAAAATATCATTTGTTTTATAACTAGTGAGTGCTGGGGGATAAGTACATCAGTAAATAACTACTTTTGGGTGAACAAAGCATGCGTAATTAGTCTCAGATCGAAATTCGTGTGTCCATTATATAGGTCAATCAATCGTGATATTATGCCTTTAAGACAGAGGCTAGTTTAGTAATCCGCATGTAAGCCCTTGCAACTTTGAACGCACACCAGGTAAATATGAAGACAAATGGCTTGCATTATTGGGGGACTAGTGCAACAGTCACAAATCATTAGCTACAGGTTTACACTGTCCCGTATTGATTCGATGACAACATATGTGTTAATCACAAAGCATTAGATAATCCATGCCATTAAATGTGAGTACAAAGCGACAACGGCCAAAAACCTCTATGAGTGATTCGTGGCTTATCAACGTGTTTGCTGTCATCATGATGCTATTACTGGGTTATTTGTTATGTGGGTTTTTTAAGGATTTTTTTTAAAACTAAGAACTATTACGTGAATGCTCTGGAGCAAACAGACAGGCAAACAATGATAAATGTACGTTGTTTGCTTGTAAACATACTAAACATTATACATTAATATGATAGGAGCAACACATTATATTGACATGTATATCCGATCTATATAATTATTTAATGCCGTAACCATGTTTGTACCACGCAAATAAATATATCAACAAATACAATTTTTCATGTTAAAGTTATTATACAAGTATTATTCGATTCACTTGTTTAATGTTGTAACCATGTTTGTGCCACACAAACGAACGTTAATCAACAAATACAATTTGTAATACCTTTACGCAAGTGTCTTCTAACAGGCCTCTATTCAATTGTATCACCATGATTATGTCATGCAAAAAAATATATCAACAAATATAATGTTTCATTTTAGTGTTATTATACATGTAGTTTCGATCCACATCATGCACATGTATAACGCTGTAGCAATATTTGTGACACGCAAAGGAACATTCAATATAAAATGCAATCGTTCATAGTGCTATATTACACACGTGTAAATAAGAAGATATGTTGTGTCTTTATATAAATCCGTATAAAATATATACTATACATGTATTACCATTTAATCAGCAGAATCAGTCGTGGTTCCTTGGTGTTTCTGAACAACTAGAACCAATTGGCCTCTAGGATGCTATTCAAATGCTATTTTAGGCCCAAACTAAAATATGTCCTTTCAATGTTGAGTCGGACTGTTAACATGCTGCTATAAATACTAAAAAGATCAATGAATAGAAGTGAACAAACTAATTGTCATTTTGAGTCTGAAGGAGAGAAAACAAACTATTCTCCAATGTTATAGGAACCTTTACTTTCACGTTCACATTTACTTTTACTCAAGTATTTAATATACTACTAATGATACCAATACATATATATTAATATCCATAATCAAAATGAACATATACATATAATTACTTTAATCATCTGATCGTGTTCCATCCACGACAACTGTCCATATTGTCCATTAGCATGTCCACTAATCCATGTAACTCGCTCATTATCGCCGTAAATATCCCATTATCGTAAACTTAATTATCCTGGCACTTTGGTCAATTTCATTTCCTGAACCGCAATTCTATATCTACAAGAGTCCCTGTAAAATCCGTGAAGTTTACAGTCAGCTTGTCGACTTTGCAACCCGAATAGCACCTGCCCCCTTTATGTTCCGGATATGACAGATCTGAACAATGTGGAACTAAAACCTAGTTTCTAAAGGAACAATGGTTAAATAGACACGACTGTGTGGTCAACATAGTTCTAGTGGACCTCCTTTGACCCAATATGACGTCAGCGCGTCTGGTCTCAATGAAACTGCGTTGAATGGTGAATATCTATTAGTAATAAAGCATTATTAATAATAATGATAATGATGATGATGATGATGATAATAATCATTGTTTAAAGCAATCAACTTGTAAAATAATTTAAATTTAAAGTATTGAAAATGAATTTACTACTAGTAGGCCTACTACAACAACTACTACTACTACTACAACAACTACTATTACTACTACTACTACTAATACTAATAATGCTAATAATACGACTACTGATAATACTACTACGACTACTACTACAGCTACTGACGATGACGACTAGTAAGAATAAGCTTTCGTGACACACACAAACGCACGCACACACGCACACACACACACACACACATACACACACGCACAAACAAGCTGAAAATGTCGGCTCCATGAACCGACGTTCATCTTTATTGGCCGTCTCGTGACCTATCGATGTCCAGTTATAATACTTACAATGATTCAGGGGTCGATGCTCTGCAACGAGGAAGTTATGGGATGTATGGCAAGGAAACATGAAGGCAAAGTGTAGTTCATTGACTGACTACATATCGACACTACAGAAAGGCATTAGCCAACGTGTCATTAAGCCAATTGCTATATGTTGATCATCTGGCCACTTTCGATACGAATGCCGTGATTCGAAATCGTATGTTTATGACTTCCCCATTACTGTGCATTTCATATTTAAGTGAATTAGTGAGTTAGAGCTGTGGTGTATCTTCTATGAATCCATGCATAACTTCTTCGAATCAATACACATCAATATTAATATGTTTGGTGTATGCTTTCAGGTGTAATGTATTTTCGAACATAACTCCTTGAAATGTATAACGATTGCGAAACTGGAGAACGCAGTGTTTTATAGTAATGTGTAACACTGACTGCTTTCGAGAAGTATTAGTTTAACTTGAGTATGTTCAGATGATCAGGGGGCCTATTCTCGAAACGTTCTTATGAACTTCTTAGCCTAAGAACAGTTCATAGCCATACTATATGAATCGCTAAGATTGTCTTACGTCCGTAAGAAGGTTTCGAGAATAGGCCCCCCAGGCTTATAATTACTTTTCATTTTCCTCATTCGTATATATTTACGTGCACGATTTAGAGACCGTATGGTAATTCTTTAGAATGCCATAAAATAAGCGATGGGGCATCTAGTAAGTCATTGAACAACTAGAATCCAATGGCCATCTAGCAGAACACGGTAAAGAAAAGTTGTTAAGAAGATAGACACCCAGGGTATCGTTTCTAGAAGCTCTCCTATCAACTATGAGACCATAACACTGTCGTAAGTGCACGATCGCACTGTAGTAGAGATCACTACGAGAGTCCTTATGGACTCGTAGTAGCGATACCCAGGTCCATTGACGCTATCAGAGCATTGCTATCAGTTTATTGATCAAAGCCAAGCCTCACAAGCAATAAGGGGGACCTAGTACTACTTCTAATATAGTTATGCATGGCATATATGGCATGTCGCATTATAACTCCTATCAAGAACTTGCACTGAAAGGTTGCACGAATCCATTAACATTGCATGTCAACTAGCAACGGTCAGACATTTTTTTCATGCAAATGTACCGAAGGATGAACAACCGACGCTAGGTTAAACACTGTGTAATTCGAATTAGTTTCTGGAAAGTGGATGGAACAAATTAATAGTTGTCATAGCCATGGTGTAATTTTGGAGAATTATTAGATTGTGTTATGGCACTAAATCAATAACATGAAAACCTGAGAATTCATATTATATTGATATGCAGATATTGAGTTTTGAGATGGCATATATATATTCACGTGCCACATCTTCCAAGAAATAATTACTGTTTTACCAAATTTCTACATTGCAATTGCACTTTCAGTTAGTATCCCATTCACGTGCCACACCTGCCAGGAAAGGACAATTGTTTGACTGTTTTAATAGATTCCTACATTGCGTATGTGCTTGTAATAAGAATGATACCACTGTCAGTCATTTTGGAGCAAGAGAATTCCCACACTGATCTTCATGCTGGATATGTATGCAAATACAAGCGTAAAAGCCGTAAGGCATTAATGCTATGCTTGGTGATTATCGATTCGAAAAAAATCAAGATGTATTCTCTCCAATTTGATATCTTACGATTTCCTGACTTTACCGGATGTAGCTTAGAATAGCCAATGAAAACACCTTACTAAAACATCAATTCAAGCCTCGGGTATTTGTTAAAGATATAATTATTATCGCCTATGCACGTGCACATGACAAACACTAGTATACTTTATCCTAAACTAATGTGTGTGTATGTGCATCGAAATTAACAATTTCGTATCACTCAGAAAGAACATTTTGCAGAACTGGCTTTCAAGAACGTTTTCCAGAACTGGCGTTCAAGAACGTTTTCCAGAACACGCTTTCAATAAGGTTTTCCAAAACTGGCGTTCAAGAACGGTTACCAGAACTTGCTTTCAAGAAGGTTACGGCGTACGTGCGTGTTGGATACGAGTGGCAAGTGTCATTGTCGTGCTCCAGCTTGCCTTTCTACACAAATAAGCAATCTACATAATATTGTATTCACGATGATGGCGTGCATTAAGTGAACACAGTACATCATGTATTACACGTAATAGTCTGCAGATCTACACTTATAAATACTGTATACAGCATATATATTAACCTCATTGGTAAAATCATTCTATAAAGTAAATCAGTTATGGATATATACAAATACGTACATGAATAATACAAATATAATGTGCTTATTGGATGGTGAATTTGGAACCTATTTATCCTAGATCGAATCTTATTAATACAAGTAAATGCGAAGATATGGAAGATGACAGATAATAGTCTTAAGACTAACGCATTCTCCATCAACGCTTATGTATGTAAAGTGATCAATAACTGAGAAATGCACGTACCATATAATGAATCATAATATATACCAATTGACACGAATATCCTACAGGGAATACATCCATGCAATATTAAATTACCAATAATAAATGAGAAAACGAAATAACATTGGTAGGTATGCTATCATTAGCTTTATATGCCTCCCATGTTGTCATGTTTGCTAACTCAATGTTGAAATTACCATTGAAAAGTAAAATGAAGAGAAAACTATATACTGGTATAACATGTGTAGGTATGCAATCATTGGCTGGATTTATATATGTTGTCTGTCATGCTACAAGTTTTACTGAGTGAACCCTTTGCTATAATTGAAGCTTGAAGGACATCGTTGACGTAGGTGGACTTTAGGATGCGTGTGTAACGAGGTCTTTGAAGTCACAGATCGAAGGTCATCCAATCGGATATGTTTCACATTTCGTACGTTTTAAGCCTTTAATCGCAGAATCTTAATTAGCTATAAATAATAAACATGAGTTCCCAGGTTGTATTGGTCTGCATTGCAAGAGTAACATTCTCCTTTCAAAGATTAATACGCCTAGGTATTAAACCTTAGTACATATCAAGTACGAACTGTTCTTTGCATTTATCCTTTTTTATGCTTCTATTTCTCTTTCTTTATTTCTTTCTTTCTCTCTCTACATTTGTCTTCCACTCTCTCGTTCTCTATATTTACTCCTATATGAAATACCCGCATACTCACTTTCTCTCTTTTCTCTCTCTCTTTGTGTTTGCTCTCTCTCTCTCTTCCACCTGCCCCACTCCACACCACTCCACACCACTCCACACCACACATAACCTCTTACCTTTCAAATTATGGAAACGATACTAATATTTGTCAAACTTACTTAAAATACTATACAAATAGAACAGATAGGTTTATCGACAGGTAGCCAATGGCCGTAAGGTCTCTGATAAAAGCTGAAACAGTACGCATGCCAATTTTTACGAGCACTAATGGATTTCTCAACAGGAGGTTATGCTCGTGTTCTGAAATCCGATATGAGTCAGTTTTTGTAAAATATTATTAATAAGTAATGTTCACACTGCTTCGTGATAAAAGCGTTTTCTCGCCTGCTTTCGTGTCCCCATTATCAGCTTAAAATATATCATACCACGAATGCTTGCAAGCGTTAATAACTACATATCTAATATTAATACTCATAAGTCACTTTGATACACACAAAAAGAATAGGACATGCACTAAACTCACTTTCTATGCCATAGTGCATGCAAGCAAGTTCCGGACACAATATGCGTGTTTCAATATTTTCATATCCTGTCATTATGACAGTGTTGGTGCAAATAAATAATGCATAATGACACATCTGCTGTTAAGATATTACTTATATTCAAGTCATGAAACTAGATATTACATTGATTTTGTGTGTGTGTGCTTTCAACTCACTGGAACCGAGAGGCATTGAATGTGCTGATAATACACAAAATGTTCGGCTGTGAGATACTGAATTTGAAAGGTCTTTGAAATTCGGTACATCTAGGAGGTATTGAATTATTTATAGTAGGGGAAAACCCATGACAATATATCATGATTAAACTACATTCAGGGACACTTTTTTTAATGTCATGCCATATGATATTACATATTTATGAATTTGCATAGTCAATTGATCCTTATACTCTCTCTAGATCTTGCCCTCTGCTTCTTCATCTCTATCTCTTCCTAAATGTCTTGATTTCCCATTATTTATTTAGTTCCATCCATTCCTCTACATTTTCAAAAACATCGCCTGCCCAATCCTGTAAAGCTATTTCCACACTTTGCATTCCAAATTCACGTTTTTAAAAACACGAATAATCGCCTTCCCAATCCTGTAAAGCTATTTTAACACTTTGCATTCACAATTCGGTTAATCTCCCAAGTAATCCAAGTAAAGCATTGTTTTTGGTCCGTTTAATGATTGTATCGTCCGACTGTTAAGTGTTGTTCTTCTATCTTATGGTAAGAAACAAAGTGCACTTCAAGTTGGTATAAAGGTTTAGTCAGTACTGCCAACACGCTACGTGCTCTGATAATTTGCTACAGCAGTAATAACCTTGGGAAAACAATAACGACGACAGCTGTCTATGTTTTTGGCCCATCATTTTATTTAAATCTCTGAAGAGCAGTAAATTGGACAAAGGTAAACGCGGTCAATAGCAGGTCTGTGTGGATAGGCTGTCGTCCAAATCTGTGGAAAAGGCGTGGACTTTTACCATTAGGTTTATATTATCATCGTAGCAGTACTAACATTATAAAAGTGGAACTTGCAATATTCACTGAACGTAACAAGATGACATAATTATCCCTTGTTGGCATGATATACGCCCAAACGAGCTGTGTCTGTGTCTAATCCAGCAGGTAGAGGGTTAATTATGAATGTGAATGCTGAGTCAGCGGTATTAACAACATATTCGATTGTTTCAGAGTTACGTAATCTGAGATGTATAATGGGTAAATTCAAATAGTAATATTACTATGCAATGTTATTTTTAAATATTATTTCACTTGGTAATGGTGATCTCTTATTATCGAATGGTATTAGGGATAATGTAAAAATAAAATATAATTAGTGTATTAAATGGATAAGAATATATATTTTGATTGAAGGTTTCATAGCGTTTCGGTAGTTACAATCAATGAACATTCAGAGCGTATTCGTTTCATCAATCGACCAAACCTAAGGTGTCTGTCGAGTGATGAAATTATCCAATGAGGGTATTCGTATCCAACACTCATGGTGATAGGAATACCCCCATTGGATAAGTTCATAACTCGACGGTCACCTTAGCGTTGGTCGATTGATGAAACGAATATGCTCTGTTATGTGTTCAAGTTACAGACGTAAGAGAAGTCGATTCAAATTTAGCTCAGAGTTGTTTTCAATTTCCGACACAAATTTGGTCTGTGTCATGCTATCAATCTTTAACTGGTGGTCGTTATCTGTATAGATTTCGTAGACAGTCTAGAGCTTTAATGGCTGACGCAGTCTTAAAGGTGCAATGCCGAGATGGTGAGAACCTACACCATTTGCCATCCAGGAATGTGTTGTATGACCAATGGTCATTACATTTATAAGAATGGTAGACAGAATGTATTCCAAATTCAATTGTAGCGTTTCTTAGTTTCATCCAGACGAATACTTTAATGATACCGTTTTATCGAAATTCATAATTTACACCTTTTGAAAATGTATATTATTAGATTACCACATTTAGCTCTTTGAGAATTGTATGTGGCTTTTTCTATTACTATTTACTGGTAATATCTGAATATATACAGCTGCTGCATAACACATAATTTTGAGTATAATGGTAAACAAAGGGTTCGTGAGAAATTATAATAGCAATTAATAATGAAACATAATATTTCCTATAGTATGATAGTAAGGAATGTTTTATGTATTGATCATACTTTTGCATCTTGTGAACATTCAATCAGAACAGCCGCACAGTATATTCACACAAATAACTCATATATATTTCAATTAGTACATCACTAATCTTCGTGTAAGAATTTCCAATCAAATGTACCGGTACTTTTATGTTTATCGCAAGCTTAAATAGCAAATTAAATAGCACGTCCCATATTAGGATATATACAAATTTCGGCGTGATGCCCGTCAAACCTTTGCTTCTATGCCAGTGTCCAAGGTCTTCGAATGTCTTCATCAACACTCATTATGCCGTCCACAAAAGCTATTAAACCTGCGTCCCATCAATACTTACGGGTTTTATCTACCATCTAAACAAATTTACAGGCCTTCCACCTAGATTCGTACGGAAAGAGAAGCATTGAAAGCTGTTCGTTATTACTCATTATTCAGAAATATCAGACCAAACTCGCTCCAAGGCTAATGGTAATTATAATTTCGCCTCAGTACTGGTATGTTTGCGGTCTCATTTATTGCACTAGATAGAGGTGATAGATAACTGTCCGTGGACCAGTGCAGTACTGACAATGTCATGTTTTATACTGTTACATTTACCCTCGGCCATGACCGTATGCATGCATGTAACGTTATTTCTGAGGTCAGTTCGAGGGCTTTCAATAAAGTAGAATATATAAATGACATTTGTTCGCGAAAACACTCTGTCATCGTCGCGAATTATAACCACTCTCCTAATTTTATTTGATCTATTCCAGATGTATGTACACGTTAAAACACTTTATTCCTTGACTTTGACTCGTTCTTCTCAATTTATGTGGTATAGCATACTTACTTCTCTTTTTATTGCATTCGCAAAATAAATTGGTTCTTCATAAAAAATAAATATATAGTTAGTGTCACGAATAAGGCAATGGATATAAATATCGGAATAGAGGGTCGATGGTTGTTTGTAGGATCGCTAGTTGTACCATTTGTGAGCATTGGAATGATGTTTACTATCTCATTCGGAACGTAATTTGCTATAGTAATGTGCGATTTGCATTGGTTCAGTGTTTGGAACATAACTTCAGGATTTTGCAAGGCTTAGCAAATAGTTTTTGTGTACAAATTAATTTCAAACATGGTTATTTGACATTATATAACCACAAATAATACATTTTAATTATAATGTCGTGATTTTTATTATCGTGGTGTTTTTTTGGCTGATCGAATTAAAGATATAAATCTTATTAAAATGCCATGATTATTATATCGATTGAAATATGCCAACTCAGTAAATAAATGGTGACGACGTTGAAACAAATAGAGATAGCTTGGACAGAATTCCTTAATAACATACTTAATCAAATGTATTTAAGTTTTTAAGTTTTCTTCGCATACACTGTATAACTACGTTGGTTGGTTACGCCTATGAGACGGGCATGCACATATACTATACTACGGCAATTCAGGCAACTAAAAACTATTAGAGTTATTATGAACATAATCCAATACATCTAGTAGAAACCTGCACAATTACGCATTTTCTGTCCACAAACTGAGGACTAATTATGCTTCGCAAAGCCGTTACCTCTGACAACATAATAGACCGCCTCCAATTAAAACACGGCACCTAACAACGCGTTAAATATCATTACCAGGTGCTAACGAATGGTTGCCATGGCAACGACGCTACGTACCTAAATCGGTCGTATCCATAAAATAGGAGGACACATACGATAATAAGCGTGTATGTTTGTATACCGACTAAATGACGCACTGTCTATGATTAGAGTAAATCGGGCTAGATTTGTTGATAACCGTTTACTAAGGACGGTTGCTGTTGGATCCCGGACTCGTCGTGATGGTCTATGGACAGGTATAATTACTATGGTTATACGTTTAATTTGCAATGACAGTTATTCACCAGCTTGCAATGACAATTATTCAGCCAGATCGTGATGACCGTAGATATAGTCGTTAGTGTTGATGCATGTATCTGATTTCAACTGATAGTATATTTGTCCATTGGTATATGGATATACCATTTGGTCCATTCTACTCTTCAACGATTATTGGCAAAGATGTTTTCTTACAAATGTTTATCCGTCAGTATGGATATATGACAATCTATTCTTCAATTAATAATATAACACATAAGATCGTTCCTTATAGAAGTATCCACCCGCCCCAACCCTCAAAATGCCACCCTACCCCTTCAGTCTGATGTTATCTATTGTCTGAGAAAGTGTGATAACTAATTATATGATAACACCCATAGTTTCGCGCCGTTTCATTACGTTAGACATGATGTGGTCGTAATAACGACCAATTAACGTTATCTAATAATGCCAAGGGTCAACTTATCGTCAAATTTGGAGCCAAAAGAGGAAGGTATTAGAGAAAAATGTCGTTCGAATGTACCAAACATAACGTATTGGTATGTTTTGTATTCCACTATATAATGAGCAACGGGGGTGGATGTGGAGCCGTTAGAGCTAAGTCAAGTCATATTTATTCTCCACCACTCAGGGTGGCACAAGAGAATATACATAGTAATAATTAATAGTATTTAAATAGAGCTAAGTCGGGCATCTGACCAAGCACTCATGCTAATGAGTGAGAGAGAAACAGAGAGACAGATAGAGAAAGGCAGACAGACAGACGGACGGATAGGCGGATAGATAAGCACATATAATCAAAACAGAACAGAATTGAATCCCATCCTGTCAAAAACCATTTGTAGACTTTTTTTTATAAAACACACCCACATAATTATGGCATAGCGGCTAGTCTATTGAATGAATTCACAAGTCTATAAATGCCCTCTCACAAGCCTATAAATGCCCTCTCACAAGCCTATAAATGCCCTCTAACAAGCCTATACATGCCCTCTCACGAGCGCTTATGCTTCAATGAAGGAGACGTGCATATATTTCATTATGGCAGGCATTGCTTTCATAATGAGGAAGGGGTGATGATGTCTGTTTGTCTGTCGCAGTCGTCACCTGTCGTGGTAATTAGCCAGACGAGTCATTAATCGATGAGTTTCTTGAAAGGCTAACACAGGGGACCTAGTCACCATCTATGTGTCACTAATTACCCCCCATTCAAAGAAAATAAAAATGAATAATATCAGGAAAAAAGAGAAAAAGCCCGTCAAGCGTTTTTAAGTCCTACAAGGATTTTGATATCAATATGTTCTATGCATTATACATGTCCATATGATTTAACCATTGCCTTTGCTGTCCTACCACGGCCTTGTATACATACGATCGTAGCGTGAGCTAGAAATGAACTTCCTGTAGAATTCCTTTGTGTGATTGAAATATCATGATGAACGACTCGGATACCATTAGATAT
The DNA here is from genome assembly GCA_032361325.1 of Lepetodrilus fucensis. NCBI lineage: Eukaryota > Metazoa > Mollusca > Gastropoda > Lepetellida > Lepetodrilidae > Lepetodrilus > Lepetodrilus fucensis. Next base: position 11,519 of record JAUTBV010098955.1, read on the forward strand.
TATACGGAGAATCCGGCTTCATAGGTCGTAGGTAATACTATAACTCCTTCATGATTAACGATTGACTGACATTTGTAATTTGATCATGACCGTTCATTTATGTCTTTAGAACCAATATAAAGGTTGATGTTAATGATGCATATTGACGCTTAGTTGTTTGAGTCGTGTCCTTGTCTAGATGCATCATGGTCTTCGAGGCCAACAGGATGTATGTGTGACAGATCGCATCGTGAGATCTATATATTCCCCGGAACCGGACCCAATACCCGGCAATGTTATTGCCTCACGTACACCCCAAATATTAATAAAGTATGTTCCTAATCCTAGCCCTAACCCGAACTACGTGAGCCAATGGCAATGGGATTGCCCGGAATTTGGTCTGGGTGGTCCGAAGAATATACCGCAAGTCGGGTTCCTGTTCCGGATTCGGGGAATATACCATCATTTCTGCACAGCGAGACTGATTGGATGAGATGAATGATGGCAAACACAAACCATCCTTAACTATTGTGACTGCAACCAGCAGTGTGTCTCACTGAATATTGTCATGTAATAATTGGCCTTTGATCAGTGTAACGTAGACAGACATATAGGTCTAGGGAGTGCATGTAAAATCATTAAAAAAAACACATTGCAACTTTTGCGAACTCAGGATTCAAAAACTATAAATATGGACTATTGCTGACAATTCATTGTCAGATAGTTTGTCAACTAATGGGAAAGTTAACTTTCAGTCATGCGAGTTCTTTCAAATGCGTTTTAGCATCAGAGATATATCTATCATCATTCGGAAATTCCTGTGCATTAACTATTTCCCCACTTACCATGCTGATATCACTATACGCATATGACAGGAATCTGGCAGATGCACTACCGATAGTGCAAGCCTTTGAACAATTATTAGAGTCAAACCAGATACATGATGTAGCCTGTCAAATTATATGTTGCTTGAAATATCCCAACTAATAATATAATGCCAATTTTCAGATTTTATCTGACAAGTATGTACATTTAACAATATTTGTCCAAGACCAAACTCCACAGAATGCACATCAGTGAAATTAATAGATATATGCCATTAGAAACGTCACTAACTTAGGCACTGATGGCGCATCCTAAAAGTGATATTCGTGACATTTGACAACCCACTTTGTGGTCGCTGATATCCTTATCGTACATCTCCATATAATTTGCTTTAAATGAATTGTATTGCATTTCAGTTCGTATACTGTAAACTGACGTATTTAATGCGTCCTTACTATAATGAGATTTCTCGATTTTAGACAGCCATGCGATGTGGGAAGGTTTGCATTACGCATTATTGTCACAGATACGCGAATTGCAATATCCAGATTACTATGATGTCAAGATTACAGTAATGTCCACTCGTTCAAAAAGACGTCATCGTGCTCGCGATCTTGATTCCTTACATTGACAAGAGCCGAGTTCCCAGGATCTTGTTTCGAGAAAACACCCACTCTCGTGGTCTCAACCTTGAACAGCTGAAGGAAGACTTTGATGGACCGCAGGAAGGCTTCATCGGTGCGACCGTGTCCATTGACTGGCAGACAACATGAACTCTAGAAAACTGAGTCTATTCCTTTGACCTGACGGACCCCCAATCAATCCATTAGCAGGGAGCTCTCCGCACTATTTCAACAACAGACGAAGTTAGGTATCCAGGGTCCTGGTCATTTCTAGCTGTACTGTCTGTACTTTATGTCCGACACATGCGCAGTTACCAAGGATCAGCACCACGCAGAGTAACTGCGCATGCATCGGACAGAATGTACAGACAGTACAGCTAGAAAGGAGCAGGTATCCTATTTGTTGGGGTCAAGGTGCTCGCGGAGGCAAGAGGGAGTCTGACACTGAGGATTAGACGAAGAAATATCATCGTTGACAACGTTTAACCTCCAAACGTTTTGGCCTCCTGCCGATGGATCAGAAATGCCATCCGGAATAGGACTAGATCCATGTAAGCTGTGGGGCCATATTTCTAAGAGTGCAAGAAGTATTTAGAAGAGTGGATGGTGTGTGGTTGATATGAGGTGACGGCAGTATGGTATAAGAACGACGGATATTACGGTAACTAGAACCTGATGCATCTGCGAGTGGTGATTTAGAAGTGCATGTGTGTGCCAGTGTGTCTGTGTGTGTGTGGGGGGGGGAGAGAGAGAGAGAGATAGGGAGATATTGATACACAGACAGACTGAGGCATAGACAGACTGAGACAGAGAGAGAGAGAGAGAGAGAGAGAGAGAACAAAAGAGAGACAGACAGACAAACTGAGACATAGATAGATTGTGACAGTCACAGAGAGACAGACACACAGAGAAAGAGAGAGACACACAGAGAGAGAGAGAGAGAGAGAGAAAGAGAGAGAGAAGAAAAAAAGGAGAGACAGACAGACAAACTGAGACATAGATAGATTGTGACAGTCACAGAGAGACAGACAGACACACAGAGAAAGAGAGAGACACAGAGAGAGAGAGAGAGAGAGAGAGGGAGAGAGAGATAGAGATAGAGGGGGGAATCAAAATGTAAAGACATACTGTTTGTACGTGTGACATTATGCGTATGTGTATGCGTATGTGTCCGGAGATAGTAAAGGTGGAACAAATTGATCAATGGCCGAGCTAACGTTTCTAGTTGAGATGATTACTTCCGAGGGATTGTAACCAGATTGGGTGAAAGTCAAAGCCTTAATGAACACAGAAGCTGGGTCTGCAGAGATATCGAACCTTAGCTGGAAGAGAAATCACCCGCTCATCTGTATCTCGGCTCTAGTCTGGCAACCTTCGACTGATTTATGAGAATGTAACCATGTTTTCTAATTTATTTTGTATTCGAAAGGATTTATATATATATATATATAACCTTCACAAAGTACGTCTACTGAAAGGATTAGGAGACGGTACCTGTTTTTCTCCATGGAGCAAATGTTAATCCCCAGCAAATAAAAAAAAAGGGTTAACTGTCCTGGTAGGTTAACTGTCCTGTAATCTACGCCACAGTTTATAGCTGTGCGTGTAGTGTTTATATTGACACGTGAATACTCGTCTATGTACACTGAGTTCAATCGTTGCAGTTATATACTTAAACGAGAGAGAAATTGCGTTTGTAGTTTTAAATGGACTATAATGTATGTACAGTTCAGATACATTAGACCGCCTTATCTTCAAAATAGTTTGGCACTTAGGGAAATAATTGAATGCCTGAGACTTCTACCTCCTTCATATGCAATACATTTTGAGATATTGTGCATGATTTAAAGATAATTATGCCAGTAAAGGAAACAATACATGAGAACATCACGTCATGCATATGTACTGAACACGTGTTTGCTGCGTGACGCTCTCAGCCGAGATAATTGCACTAGAAAACCATACAAGAATATTGTCAATATTTACCTTGAATTTGGTGTTTAAAACATCGGCTAATGTCACATTGGATCGATATTGCTCACAGTAATATCCCTGAATACAAGGGTGAAAGATGTTAATAAGTGTAATATTGTATAATGGATATGCACTCAAATAATTATATTGTTGTTGAAATACGCATTCATCAACATGTTATCCAATAGACAGGTGAACAATGAGAATTATATCAGTCCCCGATATGGAATGTATCCGTCGGTTTCTTGAAAAATAAATTGTTTAAACAACATTTATTGGAAAACCTTCCGGGATCCACGAACAGGCCAACATGAAAAATGGTTGTCTTTGTTGTCTGTTGTCATAAGGGTTGCGTATACGCAAGCACATATATGTGCTTGCATTATTGCAAATACTAGTGGTATGAAGGCCAGGCTCACGTCTGAAGCAGCTAATCTGTTGATGCTAAGATCCATAAGTACCGTCAAGGTCAGGTATCCTGCTAGAAAACAAACAATACACGTGAAGATTTTAGCTCACCTTTGTCCAATATTGGTATATGGTCAGCTAGAAAAACAGAAGCATTGTTTCATCGTGAATTGATTATAATTAAATAGCAACAACCAAAATACACAACACATGTACATGGATCAACACAGTATTGATAGAGGTAATAGAGAACATAAAATACATTGTATAACGGTGGATGGTGCGCTCTACAAATGCACATATTAGTATTATTAATTGATGTGTACGTAGGAAATGTTTGAAAAATAATTCCATTACTGAAAAATGTACGACCGGGGAACAAACATGAACGTAAGCGTGGTCGTTCGCATCTAATTGGTGTCGAATTTATGTCTTAACAATTAGATTAAATTTCTTCACAGTACCTATGTCTATCAACCAGTTTATATTATTGCCCTCCATATTTCTCACTAACTGACTTTGTCTCTTCAATGATTTCTCTACAAGGACAAGAGCACGTAGTAATGTGCAGCAAAATACACTGTACTTATACAATTTGATTCTAATGCAAATACGCTAGGCAATACATGGGTATGTCTTCAAAATAGTTATTATCCTAAAGAGTTATTAATGGGCATTGTCTTAGTATTCCTCTGTGGGTACGTTTGTACCAGTTCATGCATAGCTATATCTACACTGGATTTGTAGTTCCAAATTTGCCATTAACAAACTAGAGAACAATACGTTATTAGTGCACGTGCACCTAGTCGGTGTATAGCTGCATGCTATTGTCTATTAAAAGGAAAAACAGTTTTTGTTCTATATTATTATTACGGTAATGGAATTTGAAGGTGTAAACACATTTTGATTATTATTGTTATTATAATTATAATAATAATTATTATTATTATTATTGTTATTATTATTATTATTATTAGTAGTAGTAGTAGTAGTAGTAGTAGTAGTAGTAGTAG
>JAUTBV010098966.1:0-33463 GCA_032361325.1 Lepetodrilus fucensis
ACACACATGCACTGACTACACTGTTTATGCCTAGTACAACTGGAAGTAATCCATGTTACACAAACATTATCGAAGCATCTAAATCCTCTCCTGGCTTGTGCAGGGAACTTTATATTTATGTACATCCTCCCAGTAATAGCTCTGTTTGTAGCAGTAATTAATCAAACTGAACAGCACAAAGAAGATAAATTGGTTTAAGAGATCAGATAGGGATGTGTTATAAGTTTGTTGGTACAAGTAGAGATAAGATAGGGATGTGTTATACGTATGTTGGTAGAAGTAGAGATAAGATAGGGATGTGTTATACGTATGTTGGTAGAAGTAGATACCAGCTCCAGCATGGAGGCCATTACCTGATTGCATCCGGTCACCATTCCTTGACCATTGATATCTTCATGTAGTGTCCTCCATAATGCTACTAGGTTATACATAGATAGTCCATCTACGTCTAGGTCATATTACTGTTGTTTTCAGTGATTTGTTCTCATCAGGGATCTGCTTAAAGTTGGATGAGAGCACACAGTAACTAATTCCTACGGGAAGACCCATGGACTGGCATGGATGAGCTGAGGGTGGTGATCACATATTCTATAGAAAACTTACTATCACCGCCACATGGGAAGACAATATTTTGCCACCTTGCAGGGTTTCATCTCAGAACATTCACATTTTGCAATTATTCCTATGATTGTATGTGCTAACTACTGTTTATCAGGTTTAGATAAATAGGTTAAATAAGATCTAAAAGCGGCAGATGTTAATCATGTGTGATATGAGATTCTTCATTAGTTCTATAGTCCTTTGTGATGCCAAGTCTGTTTTGTGGAAGGGCAATATATCCCTGTATTTATGTAGGTTTATCCTGTGATTCCATCTAATATAGCTTGATATAATAGCGCTGATGGTTGACGCCCGTGTTGTAACACCAAGGTCGTACCAGCACCAATGTGTTTATACAGATAATACAGACTATCACTGGAATGGCGGAAGTTTAGCTTCTGTATTCTCAAACATATGTGTTGAAGCTCACATTTGCCAAGAGTGTTGACACAAGGTCCTAGTGTGTAATCTACAATCTGTAACCTGTCCCCTACATATCACCAGATCCTGGGGATGGTTCTCTTGGAACTTCAGCTGTCACTATGTCCTACAAAGTCCACTTTTATGAGCTTGGAAACAATCGTCAGATATGTATGGATTAATCTTGAAAATGTACAAAGTACACTTCCAGCAAAGACGTGTGTGTGTGTGTGTGTGTGTGTGTGTGTGTGTAATCTTCATAGTGCACAGTAAACACTCACACTAATGTAAAAAGGCAAGTTACTTAGAATAGTGTTGACATTTAGTAGGATTGTAACCAACTGAAATATAGACCTGAAAGAGAGAACCATTTCAGGATGTGATAGTTTTATACTCAAATTTGTAACAAGAAGCCTATGATTTGTGAAGTAATATTGAGGATGGTCCAAGGTAAAGTGCAATTTTCTATATGGATATGCATGTATGCTAATCGACAATACCATTGGACATTTGTTCAATGAAGAATTTATGAAACAACAAAAGTACCTCACTACATAACAAACCCAAATAAAATCAGACTTCTATTTCTGTTTTAGTCAGAAAATAAATATTTTAAGCAAATGCTATTTACAATCCTCTCAACTGAAATTGTTATGAGTGTCTGATGCACACAAAAAATGTCAATTCATATATTTTAGATCTAAATGAATGCAATTATTGCAACTTGTCTACAGGAAATCTTGACTTCTCTATATGTAAGTAACAGCTTATTTGAGTACTTAGCCATAGTTCTCATAATAATGTCTGAGCTGCATGTGAAGACACGAAGACAATGTGATTGTGAACTACAGCAAGGGGACCCATGTAACATGATAAGTTTAGTCAGCTAATGATGTAGTCCTCCAATTACGGCTTACTGTCTGAGTCTCTGTGGATTATACCCTGTGTCAAGTCCTTCTCCCAACAGTTATCAAACACAGGAACCAATCAGCTAGAGATCAGCATCATGTACTGGATGACTTCCACTAACATAGAAATACGGATGGAAAGATAGTAAAACTGTCAAAAATATGTGCTTAGTACTAAATTTGCATGCTAGTCATAATTTGGCTGTCTTTCCTGACTAATGTTTTTTGAGTATTTTCAATAGTACATGTATGATGGCTGTTGTAGGTAAGGAAGCACTTGTGATTGGTTCTCGGAGATTAAAGTAAAGATTCCTTCGTTTTCTACAATGGTTTGATGGGTTTGTTCTTCAAGAATGATGATGGCCAAAATGAACTGTTCATGGGTGTCACCAAGGTAACAATGGCCAGCATTCATGGTTGAAAGTACTTAATTTATGTGTAACATTTCAACTTTGTGCACCTTTTACTTTCATGATTTGTGGGGTTTTTTATGACACATTTGATTCTTCTGAGAGCTGCTCGTAATAGGTATACAAATATATCTACCCTGAACGTGTCTTTGGCCAATTCATTTATTTTACTTATAAATAGTATCGATGGATCTTTTTGGCTTAAAACACAATAAAGACATACTGGTAATGTTTTATATTTTTGTGTGTGGACAAATTAAAGGCCATCTTCAGGATATTACAGCTACTGAAAGCAAACTAAACTCATCATCACGTGGAGAGAACTAATTTCTTGAAGATATTTTATTACTGTCAAGAGTGTTTTTGATGTTTTAAATTAATCCTTCCCTCAAAGACATTTTGTTTTCTTTGATGAATTTACTGGTCAATTTGACACTGCCTTGTGCTGTCCATGCAATAGATATTGCCTCCTGTGTACTGCTCCAACTGTGAACGTAATAAAGACTTGTTTTTCATAAAGCAGCGTCTCACCACCGGGAATTATGGGCAATATTGAACAGTTTGAACGCATTGTTACCGATAACAATGTTGCAGCACGGCGCCACTCTAAGCCTTGTTATGTAATATGGTAAAAGCTCAAACGGAATAGGACAACAGGGCTGATAATGGTTGATTGAAGTATACTCTCTGGTAATAAGGTCATCTGATAAAATATGGAAATTTGAATTGAAGGACAATAATATAGTTTTATAAGGGATGTGTGTACATGTAAGAAATTAATTTTTATTCAGTTTGATATAATACCTTGCCATGGGCATGATGTATGTTCTGTGAATTAGAGTTGTGGTACACAAGTACTGTTGATCACTTATTGGTCCTAGAAATAACCTACATTCTACTAAGAATTGACATCATTCTGCTATTGTTAAATCATTCACTCTACATCATAACTACTAATGGGACTCAAATATATATGTTTTCATTAATTTCATAGTTTACTTTTGATGAACTACTATGACATTTTGAATAATCTGTTCTTACATTGTAATTGACTAAATTATATGTGTTCAAATTTACTTTTTTTTAAATACAAAATTAGTATGCATACATGTTTCCCAAAATGATAAGAAATTAATTTTCAATAATCTGTTATTACATGGACATGCTGGTAATTGACTAAATTATATGTGTTCAAATTTACTTTTTTTAAATGCAAAATTAGTATGCGTAGATGTTTCCCAAAATGATAAGAAATTAAGTTAGATTGTCAGTTTAACACAGTTCCAGCCAAATAGCAGACAAGTAGAGACAGTGGCTGTCTTGCTATGTTATAGCCAATCACAGAGTAATTCAGACACTGACTGTTTTGTTTTGCATTCAATGTCAATTCTAGACCACGGAGACAGCAATTGTCTTGTTCTGTTGTTTTTTACTCTCACAGAAATGCAGACAGTGTCTTTTAGAGTTCTAACTTCTAGTTAATCTAGTAATGGCAACTGGTGTTGTTTTTAATCTATTGATGGCAACTGATGCTGTTGTTAAATTGTTGATGGCAACTCATGCTGTGTATTGCATGATGATCGCTCTGGTTGGCCGTTGAGCAAGATTGGTTCTGGATAAGTTTTTGCATGTAGCTGGGCACTAGACTTTACTGTGGTGGAAAACAAAGGATAATTCATGTTCCACATAAACAGTATCATACCAATAACTGGGATCAAAATGTTAATGATACCTTTATCTCTATGAACTAATTTCTTATTTAGAAATATATATTTTTTTACAATTGTTTGTTTGTAAAAGAAAAATCATAAACAATCTAAAACCATTTTACTGTCTTTGACAGGGACTATCTGAGACTACCTGACTGATACTATCTGAGACTACCTGACTGATACTATCTGAGACTACCTAACTGATACTATCTGAGACTACTCTTACATCCTATTACATTTACATCTAGTCAGACCAATGGAATCAGTGACTATCTTGCATGGCACCATCTGAGAAGGATTCATTATGTTGACATGCAGTGTCTGATGTGGAGTTTTCCTGTTGGGAATCCACCTTCCATTCCTTCTTCAGAATCAGTACAAGGCAGTCGTTGTCCAGCCATGCCTTGCTGCAGCGACTGTGATGTTTCTTCTCTACACATGCGACGGCATCGAGACAGAGAATAATACAGTTCAACCCGTGCGTGAGGACATTCAATTGGGTTGGATTTGAATACATCATGTGTGTGTCAGGAGATACTATAGCTGTCAATGTCTTGGACTTATTGTCTGGTCTGTACATTACTAGTGATTACATTGAATGTTATATCCCTCATAGTTTATTTATTTCATTTCTTTTTTCTTTTTTACATTTTCTTTACTGGTTAATAATGCATAATTGATATAAATAATAGGAATATTAAATCAATACATAATTGTTTGTAGTTTTTTCTCCACATATTTAATAATGATAAATGTATTTACCAATTTCATTAACGTGTTCTGTTATATTTCTTCCAACTATCATTTTCATAATTGTTGACATCTACATGACATCCATCAGAAATATGAATCCTCTACTCACAAAAACCAATGGACTTTGAAGGATGTTGGCAGCAAAGAATTAAGTCAAGGGATTCACTAGTGGCAGTTCTTCTAATAATTAACCATACCGTGTGTATCTGTGAGCCGTATCGTATATACAGAAGTAGTTAGCAATTAGCTATGCATGCCAGTGGTAGATTCTCCAGTGATAAACCCTGGTGTCTCCCAGCAAGGTTCAGGCAGTCTGTGGCTATCTCTGGAGATGATGGCCAGTTGCCAGAAGACGTAACATGGAGTAAACTGAAGGACCAGTATGTCCTTCCTTGTGTGGTGTGATCATATCCTACATCGACTGTGGAATAAATTAAACTTTGGTCCAGTAAGCAATGACTAGAAAATCCTATCATGAATTAAGTTGTTTGTTTTTTTAAATCGCTCACTGGCAGTCATTGATAAGATGGTAAGATAAGATGATGCGTTATTATTCATAAGGGAATTCTATTTACATAGAGATAGCACTCACACAATGTATATTATACAATGATGACACTATCATGATATAGATCTATGAAGCATTAAAAAACATTTCACTGAAAGTCTTAGGTTATGATAATCATCATACTATATGAAATAACAATATCCAATTGAAACTTCTGTCCAAAACTGTCATTTGCTAAAACTGGATAGTCATCAGTATTTTCGCAAGATAAAGTAAATGTCAGATTGTCAGATTGTCCATTGGGATGATAGTAATACCTGAGGTTTCATTTACTGGCATCATTTATTGCAAGACATATGCATAAACAGGAGGTGTTTTTTTTGTAATTGGATCCTGATTGTAGAACTTTACTGGACCCATGTCAAGGAGTACTAACAGCAGATGATTGTCCATCGCTGCCGGTTGACCAACAGGGACATAACGTAAACTACAGAAACGTGTCAGTGTCACACACTCGCTGATCTCTGCCGTAATTATTCATTTTGCTGCCGTCTAAGAACTGACGAAGCTGAAATGTTCCCGACCTCTGAGGAAACTCCTCTGGATCATATTTCTTGACCGTGTCAATGTTTTGATGTAATAATCCGTGTCCAGATAACTAGTCATTTCATATTAACATACACACATATTAACTCTATAAGGGTTAAAATTATATCTGTAATGTCCCTATGCTAAATTTTAGTATACATTCAACAGTTTAGAACAACTAGATGCGTTGTATAATAAAATTAGGAGCTTAAATGTCATGAATGTGGACATAGCCTTTGTGAAAGAATATGAGAAACACATGTGGATTATTTAATTTGTCCATGTGAAAATAAATACCTACCCATAGAAGTGTATGTAATCTTGTGTATTTCCTCAGTGCCACGGAAACAGTATACACGCACTGTGTATTTTAAGTTGGTTCTCTTCCAGACCAAACTTGATGGTATTTGGAAAACCTGTCAATTACCCGATGTTATTTTGGGGAGATAGCATCTACAAGACACATTGTCTTTGGGCTGATCCTTGAGAGGTGCCAAAAAGTACAGGTCAAGAAAAAGCATGAGATGGAATCATAAAGACTGGCTTCTGAAGCATGCGATGTTTACATTACAGTGATCTATGTTCTTGTCAACCTTCTCCTCTTCCTCCCCTTCCTCCTCCACTTCTCCTCATTATGAGATGGGTACATCATAAAATGCATCATTACCAGTGCCATCATTTAAGCCCTGCTACTCTGCACACAGACCCCAATAGGCAGTCACTCTCCTAACACAACAAACACAGACAGAGAAAGCATTCAGTTCAGTGGGATCTCTGCCAGGTCTTGTTTTCTTTAATCTTGGTTTATTCCTGACCATGACAAATGTATGCCATCATATTTTATCGTATGGTCTTTAGCAGGATTTTTGAGGAGAAAAGGAGTACATAAGCACGCTTTTAATTGACTTCAGTGACTGTCAGCTTCTGCTTTTCCTGTTAAAGAGGACATTAATATTGCGTGATGAATGCTTCATGTTTACTGATGACATTCCGGGTTTTCAGACTAAAAAAACCAACATCTAACCTTGTCAGTGATCTGAATCACTGGAGATGCATGGCAAATTTATGGACTGAGTACACACAGAACTGTAAAATCCCTATTGGTGAAACTGGGTGAGATTCCCATTGGTGAAACTGGGTAAGATTCCCATTGGTGAAACTGGGTGAGATTCCCATTGGTGAAACTGGGTGAGATTCCCATTGGTGAAACTGGGTGAGATTCCCATTGGTGAAAACTGGGTGAGATTCCCATTGGTGAAACTGGGTGAGATTCCCATTGGTGAAACAGTATTAAAATGTGCATCAAGACTGGGTATGTTGATGGCTCCTGCATCATTATTATGCCAGTAACTGATGAGCCTCCGATAATGTGTGGAATGCTTATGTATAAATACATGTGTTTGGGGAAGTGCTGTATCTTCATTAGATGATATGAACGATGCTTACATAGAGAAATGCATGCCTTGTTATGATATTATTTAATGCGATTCATCAGAAGAACCATCATGTATGGAAAAGATAAGTGTCTTTAAATTGCTTTTAAATTACTGTTTAATTATATATCAGAGAAGGAGCTGTCTCACTGCTAAATGGTTTAGAGCAGGAACAATATTGAAATTGTTAACTACTACTATTTTAAGTTTGCGTTTAGGATGTGATAAATATGATCATTTGCCTCTTAATGCTTGAATACCCAATCGTTCTCGGAAACATTGTTTTCATCATGGTTACAATTTCAGTAATCAAATATTATCTGAAAATATATCCAATTTCCTTATTTGTTTGAGAATGTTGTAAGATTGTCATGAGATTGCTATAAGCTTGTTATTAATTTGACATTAAACTGAACATTAAACTATGGTAATCCAGTAGAAAGATGATGCTAAAATGTCTTCTGAAATATTCATTGTTAAATCTCTTTAGAAGACTAATTACATTCTCTTTCTATTCTCCAAAAACTGTTAGTCTAGAGGATGCGGTTTCTCAATACGCTGTGCGCACCGATGTATGAAACTCCAAAGACACCTTGCTTTCTTTTTTCCTTAATAAAACTACCATGTGTTTGTTTGTGGGGAGACAACCATTCAGAAGTCATGCATCATAGCGAGTTGAAGCCAGAACATATTTATCACATGTTCCGGTGTTGTTTGTTGGGTTTTAGAAACTTGTCATAGATAGATGCAATGCTTGCAGTAGGTTCTGTGAATTCCATTCCTCTGAGGTGAATTCTGACAGTGAGAGATGATAGATGGTCTGCCTCCCTCTCTCTACAACACACACCTACAGCCAGAGCAGCCAGCACTGGTTCACTGATACCACGATAAAGGCTATTCTCTAACTAGATATGTCATTTTAGGAAAATTTATAGTTAAATAACGAGGAAAAGTGTAAATTCTTTTGAAATATTGCACTGAAGGTCTTTTCTTCAATGTCTCAAATATCGTGATCTTTGAACTAATAATAAGTACATATATTATCATCTGAGATTTGAAAAAAAAAAAATTGTTGTAAAAGTCTCATGATTTTATATAAGAATGGTTTGCTATATTATATATATATGCTATGCTATGTATAATGTACTAAGACAAAGTTACATATTGAAATGACGATTTTCAACATTTGGAGTATAAATATGATATTTAACTTGGCACAGGTTCATTCTGGTTATGCCATACTTGTGAAGTCGACCATTATATGTATGCAACGTTACCTTCCCATGCTATGCGATAAATAAATAAAAAAATGTAATTTAATAAAAAAAAAATTTATCTCTTTCATTTGATTTGGATATTGTTCTGGGATTGACCAAAACATGGCCAGCATACACTATTAGACACATTGTTTAGTGAGACGGACAGGAAGATGAGAATGCCAACACCTCAGATGGAATGGCAAGCAGTGCACTACAGTGCATGGCCCGGCTTCACAAAGCTTTTGTAGCACAATTGTCAAGGTCATTTTTCTAGCGTCTTTTCATTCCATTCCACTTGGAAATAGAAATTATCTTGAGGATTGGTGTCACTAGGCCTGAAGGGATGACATGGCAGTAGAGTATTTTTCACTTTAAAACGTATCCAAATATTGTTGGGGAAATAAAACGCGATAGCGCCGTCGTAACTTTTCCGAATGGTTCCTCCGTTTATGCACCTTACCATAAGCTGGAGGAAAACAAACAGGACAGAGGCATTTGCTGCAGACATACAGTTAGATTACCATGGAAACCATTTTGCTTACTTTACGGAGCTTTTCATTGGCATAGGTGCCTCACAGTATATGTTTTCTCATTCAAGCAAATGTTCTGTTTGCGAGTCTGTCAGTGTTGCAGTCTGTATGTGCCAGAACGCTGTGATTGGTTGCCACTGATGGGAGAAGCAGCCTCCAGAAATGAGGAAATAAATGTAAGTAACGCCTCTGAGTGAGCCAGGCACTGAGTGATTGGCTGGAGATGAGAATACCACATTCCTGTCCTACATACCACAGCACCTCCACCCAACATCCTATGTATTTGGAACGGAACACCTCCATCGTATGCTGAACACCTCTATCCAATGTCCTAGGTATGCTGAACACCTCCATCCCATGTCCTAGGTATGCTGAACACCTTTATCCAATGTCCTAGGTATGCTGAACACCTCCACCCCATGTACTATGTATGCTGAACACCTCTATCCAATGTCCTAGGTATGCTGAACACCTCCACCCCCATATACTAGGTATGCTGAACACCTCCACCCCATGTCCTAAGTATGCTGAACACCACCCCATATCCTAGGTATGCTGAACACCTCCACCCCATGTACTAGGTATTCTGAACAGAACACTTCTATCCTGTGTCCTAGGTATGTGAAACGGACCACATGGCCTCCATCCAATGTCCTATGTTAGGTGAATGGAACACATGGCTTGGCAACTTTGTTGGTGGGCAGAAGGAAATTGTGTTGACCTCGTATTATCTATATCACAATATATTATATACAACTCTAAAGCACTAAGATAAGTAAACATAACGGTCACGTTCAAGACCAAAGATGTGACATCAGTTGTTTAGCTGGATTAACATACACTTGTACTGCTGTAACCAACACATTACCTATAAATTACTTAGTGTGTATTCACCAGTGTGATTAAGTACAACTCTGTTGGGCATCTGTGGTTGTCTTCAGCATTAAGAAGGTTAATGACATATATTGAGTAGCATCCAAACTATCTGTATTTTCCTTACATACAACTAATAATTTTCTGTATTACTAATAATTTTCTAAATTACTGTATTTCTGGCAATGTTTACAGTTTTAAGATGTAGGATTTAAGTTTTAGATAATAATAACATTTAGTAGTTTAAATCCTCTGTTCCTGCAAGCTGAACATTTTGGGGTCAATATCCTAGAATAAAATACGGTGAAAATTACATGTAAAAACAGCCAAGAAGTATGTATTGGCTTCGAGCTTTTTGCTGTTATTTTTTCCCCAGGACTTGTATCTTTTCGATCAATTCTTTCACCTGCTATTTCTTTGAAGTGAACACACAGAAACTTGTACTACATGTAATAACATTTCTTCAGAAGAAATTTTCCTGACTATATCTTTCAGGACCAAAAACCAATTTATCTGGAAGAAAAATTTGTAAATTGTTGTTAAAGTTTACAGATAAGCTGTTGAGCTGGGAGTATGCTACAGCGCGAGTGTTACCTGGCAGGATGTCAGAGCATACCATCCACATCTGCGGGGAAACCAGACACACCTTCAAAATTACCTTCAGCTAACCAGGAACAATCATTGCAAAGTTGTCATGGAAAATTGGTATTCAATTTCAACTGCATAACTAGTAGGAATATAGGCTCATGCTTAGTGTAGGCAGCCAGTATCTGGCAATGGTTGAAATGGTTATTTTCAGGTGTTAGCCCTTCACATAGGCTATGTTTGTAGAATATGTATTTGAAGTGGTGTTACCAATAACCCATGAGTTAACCTGAATTAATTCTAAGTTACATGGTCAGTTATATTGAACATCTTCCACAATCAAGCAGAATTTTAGGAAATTGTTCTGAACATACATCTTGGGGTATATTTCTCACAACACAATTGTGGAATAATGCTGATGATATTAGAACACAAGATGTTATATAAATGGTCATGTATGTAAATAATAATAATAATGCATATTTATAATGCTCCTATTCCATGTGGTACATGTGCTCATGGCACTACATAAAAAGATGAGGGATTCAGATAAAGTGACATAAGTAAAGATGGGTCTTAAGTTTAGCTTTGAATATGTTTAGATTGTCCGCCAGTTTGATTTCAAAGGGTAACAAGTTCCACAGAACAGGCACATTGTGTGAGAAAGATCTAGATCCATGTAAATGATAGTGCAAGGAACATTATGGCTTTTACATCCACTTGAACTAATGGTCGATAGCAATTATCAAGAATCATATACGAGATTCGATATTACTAATCTTCACCAAATCCAGGGCAATTACCAGATTTGTACACGAGGACGTATCGGGAGGAGTACACATCCCTATAATCCTTCAACGACGCACTTACACCATTGGTAGCTTCTCCAGCTGACCATGGCATTGATTAATGCATGTTTGTTTATCTTTGTGAAGCTGCTCCACTGATCAGGCCATAGTGAGTGAATATGGAGTTTAACGTCGCTGCGGGAATCTTTCACCAATTTGCAACGATCAGGCCATAGTTAGTACAGACTGTTATAAAGTGTACTTGGTCCATCAATCTGATCATGATTTAGTTCCATGCAGCCATAACACTGTACGGTATGTGCATTAAGCCACGGTTACAAATTGCCTAATTGGGGCACTTACACATCTTTGTGAAGCTACTCTTTCAGACACATTCTGTGTCAAGCCCCATGCCTCACTGTGTGGGTGACGGTGTGCCTGCATTATGCATTGTCTCCTCTTTAGATATTTTCAAACAGTTCATCTTACTCATTTTTGTAGGCTAGATCTAGATTAATGCCAGTATGTACAAAGTTTTATATAGGTAACTGAGGGCATTACTTACATTTTGTTTCACTATATTTTATACCTATTGCACTTCCATACTATATGTTGGGGCCCTCGGTCTTCAACCTCCCTCTGGGGTGATCAATCTTTGACTGCCCATGCCCCAAAAATACAAATTTCATTCCTAGGTGCAGACCCAAAGGAACAACAGGCTTTCCTCGGTCTCACCCATGTGACCTACATTCCTCGGCATGGTCCTCGGTTCATAACCCAAAGGATACTACATGACCCATAGGAAACTCCTCGGCATGATCCTCGGTTCATAAGCAAAAAGATACTACATGACCCATAGGAAGTTTCATTAGGCTGAGTCGGCCCCCAAATTCATTCCCAATTATATACTAGTCTATTTATGGTGCTACGTTTTTATCATTATAATGTTATATTGTGCATGTATTACCATCATCATCATGCTTTACCTAACCATTGTGTCATATATGCCTACATTTGTCATTCCTGCACAAAACAGTGTATGTGCATTTAAGCCGCGGTTACAAATTGCCTAATTGGGGCACTTAAACATCTTTGTGAAGTTATTCACGATGTTCGACCACGGAGGATGAGGAATGAAATGTTCAAACATTACCTCCCGGGCAGCATAAACATGGTTTAAACATATAACAGCACATCTTACCCAATGGTTGTACATGAGCGTTCCTCTAATTATTTCCTGTCTGCCTGTGGAACACATACAAAGCTGGGATAAACTGCACATACCCCAGGAGAGAGTTAGGGATTAGCAAATTATTCTGAAGGTGGAAACGGAGCACAAGGTCGCGTGTATATGGATCCCGAGTCTGAAGATGATGGTAAAGACATTTCTCTAGGTACATGGAATCTTTGTAAAATTAAAATGCATATTTAATAACATGAATTGATGTACCAATTCACTCAGCTGGTCAATTTTAACAGTCAAGTAACTGTGTCTAAATCAATACAGGGACAGGATTCATGGTTCACCAATACAGTTACAGACAGAAAACATTACATATCCTAGCCTGTTGTGGCCAATTTTAATCATAGACCAGGAAACCCTTCAGCCAAGATTGCAAAATGATATCCTTCTGAAGTGAATAACCAACAAATGGAAGTCTTGCATGCCTACACTGGAAGGGCACATTCAGATTGATCTCTTAAACTGATATATGGATACATTTTCCTAGAAAAATAATGGTACAGTTATTTCTTCTTCATGTTTTCCTAAAGTTTAAGATATAGTATTGATTGAATGTCACTGTGTTTTTAAATTCATGATTTACTTCAATGTAATTGGTTATAACATTCCTTATAAATTGGCCTGTCCATTTCTGGTGTTATAAATCACCCTTGTTGACCTATGATTCCAGTACATTGAGAAGAATATGGGCCAAGTCTTGAGGAGCTGGTTGCTTTGAAATCCTGTTGACAAATTGGATATATTGCTTGTATTTCTGCCATGCATCACTCGGTGAATTACATTGAGCATTTGGTAGGATATTTGTGGGATGCTAAAAACCGAACCAATGAATGACACTAAAACCTTACCTCGGCATAGTTTACAAACAATGCCAAAAGTACATTCATTTTTCAATCTTCTGCATCACATTGTGAGGCATAAAAAGAAAGATTTGCTCCCTATTTCAACAGAGCTTGTTAAATATGCTGAGTGGGCCAAACCCTGGAGCCAGCCAAGTCTAAAACTTTAACGGCTTCAGCCCTTGAGACAAATCCAAATAAATCCCGGACTTCTCCATGTAAAAGGAAAGTGGACAGAGGGGTTCCTGAAGCTGAGACTGTGGCCCTGGGCCCTCTCAAGTGTCTTCCTGACATTATTGACTAAAACAGGATATGTTGAGGAGAAGGGGGCACCTTGCCATTTCGTAATAGACATAGAGAACACCATTAGCGCCACCGAAACCACGAAATGGCATCGCGCTCCTCTGCTTAGTAACATGGCACAATATGCTACTCTATCTGGCTTCAAGTTAATATTATTAAATCTTGGTGTTTCTTTGAATGTAAGCTTTACCAAACACAAACTATATGTGTTTTTGTTAGAATAATTTAGAAGAAAATAGGGTTGAAGACAAAAGAAAATCCATGAAATCATAGAACTGCTTAATCCTTCAGGCAAATTATTTGCTAATTAAGATTATTCTTTTTTATATTCTTCGATTTTAGATTTGTTACAAGACACTGCTTTAATATGTACTAAAGAAAATAATTAAATAATATGCGAGTAAAAAGAGTAATTAAATCCACATAAATGTCAATATTAGCTCCTTGAATTCAGTGCATTTCTCCATTGATGTTGTATATGTTGGTAACATGTTAGACATTTAATTACATAACATTTTCTTTTATGAATGCTCTAGCTTCTTTTCCTACATATTTATTACAAATATACTTCATGAGAAAGTGATCAACCATATTTTGGGATAATTATTAGCGCTTGATCACATAACATCGCTAAATAAGTTTTAATTATTAATGGTTTAGATGCTGACTTAAAATATATTTCTGCTAAGCCATGCTGTAAAAAACAGTGTACTGGTATGT
Organism: Lepetodrilus fucensis; assembly: GCA_032361325.1. Taxonomy (NCBI): domain Eukaryota; kingdom Metazoa; phylum Mollusca; class Gastropoda; order Lepetellida; family Lepetodrilidae; genus Lepetodrilus; species Lepetodrilus fucensis. The sequence goes on from JAUTBV010098966.1 coordinate 14,473, forward strand.
CTTTTTCTTTTGCTTTTAAATGTTTTAATATAATTTCTTTTACTGTTATTTCTTTCTTTTTTATTTCTTAAAAATTGCTCTCTTTCTGTTTTTATATACAGTTCAGACATGCCTGTCCTTGGAGAAACATTTGTTCTTGACAACGGTGTAGAGAGTTCTTATGAGTGAATTGCTACATGATTGATATAGTGGCAATTGCCAGCATTGACTTTCTGCAGGCCAGGATATGCCAACATGAATACAGATACAGGATTTTCCAGCTCTGGACACAAGTCAGTAGGGTGTAAAGATGCTGAGGATCTCAACTTGTCCATCAGACGCAGAGTGCCAAGGCCAGGACATCGTGTGTTCACATTACCAGCATGTTAGTGACACGCCAATGGTGACAGAAAGAAAGAAATCTATTTAAATCGAGTCCATGTGATTATTTTCAGTTATTTTCTCTTGGTGCAAGCAGATTTTATTCCCGATACTATATGTCAAAGTCAGATTTAATGGGTTTTACATTTTGTGAGATAGAGACGGGAATAATTCATTTGCATGAAGTCCGTTCAGGCAAGCGAAGCAAATGTTTTTTGGTTTGTTTTTGATTTAAGGAAACTGTTTCAAAATCAAAGAGCATTTCTATATTTCATTCCAAATGGCCCATCAATGTATCAGTGGTTTCATGCGTATTAAACAATATATCGGTCTTCTGTAGCATGACATTTCTATTTTATGGCTGAATGTCAGTTTAAGTCAAACTGATGTAAATCGAGCTATGTATGTACCATTTGTTGGTACTTCATTCGCTGTACAATTTTACTTCCCGCATTCATGTAATTACCTGAGCAAATAACGAGCATTAGACTATTTCAATGAAGAGGTATTGATGGCAAGTGTCGATGTCGTGGATCATTTTCACAAATGGAATTGCCTCTATATATAGGTATACTATACAATCAAGGCTGTGACCGTCAACGGGCACCTTGCATGTTTGGTATAGATATATTGGAGGCAGGTAGGCGGGGCATTAATAATGCATTGGTAATCAGCCAAATACCCATCCATGTGTTCCAGTTTGTGTGTGTGTGTGTTGTGTATGTATGTGTGTGTTGTGTGTGTGTGTGTGTGTGTATGTGTGTGTGTGTTGTGGTGTATGTGTGGGTTGTGTGTGTTGTATATGTGTGTGTGTGTGTGTGTGTGTGTTCACAGCTCACCTATCACATATCTGTGGTTATTACAGTATGATTTTATCACCCATGTTACTTGATCACACACAATGACCTTGGATGCTATGTCACACTACATCAGAAGAAAGATTTTTACGAGGCACTTAAAAAATTCATGGATCACATTACTTAAATTATGAGTGATGCCTTGATATAAAGATAACAATTACATGAAGTATTTAACATTTTGTTATGTGATATAAAAGATACTAAATATAGTCACATGGAAACTGATTTAATTTAATAATTAATACAAAGAAGTCATTCCACAAACATAAGAGAATGTCTTTCCAATTGGACTTTTTAAACATTGTTTTCAACAATTTTACTTAAATTATTTGGTCAAATGGAGCTAGAAAAACAAAAGATGACAACGCAATTCACTTGAAATCAGCACTGAATTTACAATAAGTAAGAATATTACATAAGAAAGGCTATGCTTCTTAACCAAGATGGTTTATGCCAACGATACATGGATGTTATTCTTTGTAAAGCTCAAACATTTGAACACATTTTGAAACATCAAAGTAGAAGTTTTTGTGCACTTCATTTAGAATTCTGTTGTTGAAGACTTCTCAAGTAGCCAGAGGACCATAGTGGTAAAAGACAGCCAGTCTCCAACGTATACCTTGGGGCTTTCACTTAATTGTATTTCATTATGAAAACTTGTCTCGTAAATCTGAGTTTTAAACTGAAAAGTTTCTTGTTATAGATGTGTCTGGAGTACATGCCTCTAAGTGTTTGTGTTTCAATGGAAGTTCCTGGAATCTTTGAATTCTGGCTGCAAGGGGTGTGGTTTGTTTCTAGAGAAAATTTGTTAATGAAATTGAATATTGAACATTGTGTTTACCATACTTCACATGTTTTATTGGTTTCCAAGAGCAATGCTTTTTGAAATGCATATGCACCAATTCAGTTCATACACATTGTAATGTAAAGGACTAGCATTGGACACAAGTTTAAGTCTTAATCACAAGTTCCAGCAATTCTGCAGGTTTTCAAAATAAAAGTACATGTAATTTAAATTCTGATCAACTATACATGTAATGTTAACACTACGCCAGAAAGGTTCTTTGCAAGATATGGTCACTGGATATTTTTGGTCAAAGTTTAATGAATCTTGATTGGGTAATGGTAGTCTGGGGTTATGGTGCCACCTATTTACGCATCGTGTTCTACTATCGCACTGCTCTAATTACCCATCATTAGAAATCCTACGGGACAGTTTACCGATATTCAAATGAGGATCCTTATGAAAAATGTAGACGACTTTCATTATTCATTGATATTGGTGGATATCAGGTCACCAGAATAATTAAGTGTTAGTATAAATATGGGAACTGTATTATACTAAACTGAGAATCAATTGGTCATAAAAATATATCTTTGTAATATAGACCAAACTGAATCATTATTATTGATGGTTTTAGAAAATGTAGTTGGCTGTTGAAAATATCATCAAAGTGAATTGAAAATAGGTAGCATACATTACATTTGCTTCATCAGTATGTGTTGCAGTTGGCACCACAGAATCAATGTATGGCAAGACACAGTAGTAGTAGGTACACATACCTTCAACACTTGCTGGTGATAATATTTATGTTACAGTTATGTCCTCATGGTGGGTGATATGCATACATAAATACATACATGTACATACCACTGGAATGCCATTCCTTGTCCAATGTAAATATAGTCACTGGGTACACTTACCTGAAAAATACAAGAAAATACAATAAATAAGAGTACATTTGAACAATTATATACAGATTCAATTACATACAGATTCAATTATATACAGATTCAATTATACAAAAATTATAAATAAATCGGGGTTCTAGTCTATGGAATAGAGGTAAGAAAATCATAAATCCATATATTCAGATGTATATGAATTATGACTTCGCATAGCATGAAAACATGAAAACACTCTAATACTGTGTAGGTGGATATTGTCTCATATTGCGAATGTATCCTGCATTGGAATAGTCCTTGTTCATTGATGTGTAGCCACCAGGAAGACATTATTAAAGATTTTGGCATTACAAAGGTTTTCCAGTGCTAGAAAATGTCACAAATCTGCAGGAATGGGACAAGTCTAGAAATCAGACTGAATATTCTATTCTATTCCATTTCTAAATCTACAGTTTCAATGAATATATGAATATGAGATAGCTACTAGTCTGTGTATTTTACAATGGATGTAATCCTGGGATGTTGTAAAATGTCAGGATCACTTTATGTCTGAGATACGTATCAAGAATACTTGCACCTTCTGCCATAAGAATTGAATTTGTGTTTATGTCATGTATTATTACTTATGTAATAGTACAAGTTGAACATACAGCAGAGCTAATTAATATTTATAAAATTGACAAAAATCCCAATTGTTTAATGTATAATATTTAGTGTACATGTTCCTGTTATATTACCGTATTACAAAATGACCTATACAAGCTATCAAGACATGTTCCTGTTTGATAAAAAAAACTGTCGAGACATGGTCCTGTTTTATACAAAACTATCAAGACATGTTTATGTTTTATAAACATCTAGTACATGAAAGTTGATCACCTCCCCTTCAGAGATGTATTGCCCCCATGTCTTCCACTGCTTGTAGCAGGTGGTTGGAACTCTCAGATTTCTCGAGACACTGACATTTTCATTGTATTCCTTATCTAAACATGTTGTGTGATAGTGTTTGGCAAAGTGTTCTTTTTTTCCTGTACTTTTTCAGGATAGTTCTAGCATTGGTGGAGATCTGGCACACGACTGTTCGTGGACTTGCATCAGACAGTACGCTTGTAATAAAAATGGTAATTGTTCATGCTAATTGTGGAATGGCTAACCCCCCTCCGAGTTAGTTAATTGAGTCGATCACACTTAATAAGTTAGTAATGGAAGCCATTGATGTGTTAAATCCAACATTTCCTGCCAGAGTGCTTGGTAATTACCAAGATTAGCCACGTTGCTTTTTCTGGATTGTTGGAGTGACTAGCATTTAGATGACATCTCTTGATTATCTAGATTGTCACAATTACAGCCTACTTTTCACACATATATAATTCATTTTATAAACAACAAAGTCTGACTCTATTAGGTTAATTCGTTATGCTTTGAATGTTATTTCAATCAATACTACCAGTAATGAAAAATATGCTTTGAATCATATAGTTCTACCATTGTATGTTACAGTCAACAAATTGTTAGACTGATACAACCTTAAGATTATTTCATGCAGTAACTATACTCCCTTATACATCCCCAGGCTATATTTACCACAGATATGTTGTAAACTTGTACACTCTGATGATACTTCAAGTGTGATAACCTTCGTAATGCCTAATGGGCTCAAACTGGCAATAATTGCCTCGCTGCAGCGTGGTTGAATCTCAAGGCTCTTAATGAGTTGATCTGGGGGTAATTTTCCCTGAATAAAAAGTTGGCAAGATTTGTCACCAAACTGAGCAGTGGCCAAATACCTGCGAGCTACACGAGCCCATACAACGCTTGTGTGTGCTTTGATGCCATCCAGCTAATTAGTGTTTCCATCAGCATTCTCCAGTTTGGAGATTTGAGTGTTGTCAAACTAGGCTAATACCACAGGGAACAAAAATGCCAACGTCTTGTAATATGGACAAAAACCTTCAGACCTCTTCATATCGGGGATAGAAAAATAGTTCTTTGAAGACTTTCACCCTGTTTTTCTTTAGCAAATATGAACACAAAAAATTGACAGTTTTAATTTTTTTTTAATGATGATCAAACGGACAATTAAGCAAACATTTGTGATGAATTTATTACACTTGCCATTCTATATGCATTATATAGGCAGTTCATTTTTATCAAATTTACCGTACAGCTTTGTTTTCCATCATAATATTAAATTAAACGTTGATTACTCACAATTCTTATCCAGAGCTGTCAGAACCATGATTGCTACTGCCTAGTAAGCTAGATTACAGAAATGCCTTAAAGGCAAAATGGACAGATGATGGAATATAATTTCAAGGCTATCTTCCCCTGAATTGGAAACAAATAGGTGTTAATCATGGCACCAGTGAAGTGTTTAATGATTGCTGTAGAGATAGGAACTGTGACGGGACCAGATGAGAGCCTCATAAGTGACACTTGATTCTGGAGATTCTCAGCAATCACCAGCAATCACCAGAGTGCCTCCATGTACGGTGTTTACCACTCAGGGGGCAATCCTATTTGTATACACAGAGATTTTCTTTGCATTAGTATGGTATGCCATGATCAACTTTGATCTTGATAGTATATGTGCCCAATGAAAATATCACTATCTCAATGTGGAACACCCATCTTTTCTAAATCACGGGTCTTTCCCTTATTTGATTTAGTGATCTCAACACACAATATCCTTGCATAAATGAACAAATAATTTATGAAAATAATAACTTGTGTAAAATAGAAATACTTTTCATGGTATGAGAATACCAGTAGAGAATTTATTTAGTCAGCTTTGTCTGAAACATGATATCCTGTTATTTTAATACATTTGAATTATTGCAATGTAAATATTGCAACCCACCAGTGGAATAGACACATGTGTAGCTATAGCTGTCTGATTTGGTTATTGCATGAATAAGAAGAGATATATGGTTGAGTTCCAATGCTTTTCAGAAGTTTTTGACATTACTTCTTTTTTATGGATAAATATGAAATATCTGAAAGAAGCCGAAAATCCTATTGATTTATTGCACTTGGCTTATGTTCTGAAGAAGAAACGGATATTCATCTGACAAAAGACTCTACAGCAAAGATGACAAGAATATTAACACTGTATGACCTGCAGTATTTCAATTCTATCCTTCCCAGTGTGGTTCCAATACTAGAGTGTCACAGCTAGTCAAGGAGAAGCTTTGTGGTCTTTCTTCCTCTGTCATGCATACACAGAGATGTGAACAGATCAGGTATCAGACTTGCTTCATGCGACCAACTCTTTGATGTCTCGCACTGTGTTTCCCAGGAAAGTGGAAACCCTTTCCTAACCATGCTCCCTAGGGATCCGAAAACCCTAAACATGTTTTACTTCACTGAGCCATTGGGTCTGGGAGAAAAGACGTTGGAAAATCAATTTAAATTTTCTTGCTTGAAATTGTCCCAGAACCAGTTCTACTTAAGCAGGCAATGGTCATTGTTCATTGAATGCTCCCATGTAGAGTGATTGTCTATAGTGGTCGTATTATTTATTGTAATTGGTATTACATTCTCGTCAAAACATTATAAAACATGTAAAGTAAATTCTACTTTTACAGTTAGCGAATACACATCAATGTGCTAGAGGCTTCAGAATCCTAGGCTAAAGGATGACTGGTGGTGCCGAGGTGACTAAGTGGATGCCTGATGTTTGCCAACTTTCCCATAGGTTTGAATTTCATATTCACTACTACCCTTAGAGACCTTCCCAAAACATTGTGACAAACTACAATCTGAATTTGCCTTGACGTTCCTCTCACACTTAGGGATTGAAACAATTTAAAGATAATTTTACTTTAAAAAATAGCCGAGCATCAAGTTATCTCATTAGTTAACTTCATCTCATGATTTAACTTTGATTAGAGTTGATTTCTCTTGTGTGCAGTATCTGATCTCATGGGCGGTTGAAGGCAGTGGTTTACTCTGTAAGCATCTAGATGATCTGGTAAATGGCACTACTAGTTTCTTATCTTCTTATCTCGCTATTCAAGTACCATTATAGCAACTTACCTATTTCACCAATGCAGCTCAGAATATTTCCTACCACTATGTATCACTAAATACACCCAACAGCATAGACATGTCACGGTGCAAATACACTTCTCTTTTTTTTGCCTTGACTTCACAGGAAAGTCTTTATGAAGTGAAATATTTCTTCTTAAAGGAGCTGAGAATGATATTGCATGGCTGAGGTAAGGTCACAGGAGCAGATAAATATAGGATCTATGTACATTAGAAATAGACGTATATTATTCCAATGTTGCCACCATGTTAAACTCCACCTTGAAGATGCCATGAAACCAAAGAGAATTTGAACACTTTTTATTGTTCCCTACCATATTGCACTATCCTGCCTAAATAATGATTATTCCATTGTACCCTAAACATGCGCTTAAAAATTTTGATATAGTAAATAGATTATGGATATTCCATTGTACCCTAAACATGCTCTTCAAAATTTGGATATAGTATATAATCATGGTTATTCCACTGTACCCTAAACATGCTCTCCAACATTTGGATATAGTAAATAAATCATGGATATTCCATTGTACCCTAAACATGCTCTCAATGTTTTTGGATATACATGTAGTATATAAATCATGGTTTTTCAATTGTATAACAAACATGCTCTCCAAGCTTTTGACATTATGTTCTCTGAAGAAACTACCTGCCTAGCAATTTAGCATTAACTAGCTAGTTAAAGCAATATTTATTACATCTGCAGCCTGTCTTTACTTTAATCATTATCATTACGATCAGCCACAGCTTTTCAAAATGCTTTAGGAAGAAGGCGATGGTCTGCATGATTGTAAACATGCTCAGTTTAATAGGCTGAGGTATTAGGAGTTCTTGGGTGCGGAGGAATTAGTTTGTGGAGGTCACATTGGTGTTATCTCAGTGTTAGAACCCCAGGGTGGCTGTCACTGTTCTGGTGGTAGTTGTTAGGAATACAATTACAGAAATAATTCCTAAATAGCTAAATATTTCAGACTTTGTGGCTTCTTTGCGGACAAGTTTTATTACGGTACTGACATGAAGATATGATGTTGAGTTCAGAACATGTTCGTGAGATCTCATCTATCAAGAGCTGTTAATTATGCGTAGAATTATGGAGTCTAACATTCCTAAAATCGTCTTTATGTGGGTTTATTAGAAATAGGAATAGATGTTGTATAACATTCCCAAGATTGTCTTTATGTGGTTTTTTTTATGCAACATACTATCCAAAAATGGATTCTTTTGAAGAAAGATCATTAAAAATATTAATCAATCTATTTTTATTATTATCTAATCATACTAATGCATACTATTGCATACTATTATTTTATGTAACAACACTAAATCTATACAGCTTACTCTATACAGTATGTGTGTGCATCAGTCAGTTTATTGTGTGATGGAGAAATGTATGGTGGCTCAGTATGACCACATCTCTACCAATGTTTACTGTAGAAATGCGTTGCTATTCTTGCCACCGTTGGCGCTATTCTGAGAGTCTTGTGTGTACACTATACAACAGTGTGGGATGTGCAGCATAATGTTTGGATAATGAGAAATAGAAAATCTGTTATGACTGGTATGGGCCCCACTATATAGAGAATGTTAACCGGGTTATCGGTTAGTGTGTTTGTTGTTCTTGGGACGTGATTGTCTGATGATCCATGTGGTTGTCTGATGGTAAATGTGTTTATTTGATGGTAAATGTGTTTATTTGATGGTAAATTTGCTATTTTGTTATATATAAGTATTTAAAGGCTTATTTCAATTATTTGATCATTATTTTTTGGTACCATATATGTTTGTTAGTAAATATATGTTTACATTGGTGTCATGTATTTGAAAGTATTTGCTTTCTAAAAGTATTGATTGAATTTTCTGTTTTTGTTTATAAAGGTAGCAGTATGAAGACATGGAAATTGTATGAATCATGAATAAATTCATTTTAGTTTTTTTTCTTGTTGCAATTCTTATCATCCAATGAGAAAACAATATATTGATCGTGCTCTGTAATAAGTATATATTCCACTAATACCTGTTATTTGTGTGTATACTGTGCGAAAATATTGCTAGTTCTGGCTGGGTAAAGAGCACTCATTACTACTGGGTTTACTACAAGGCACAGTGATACATGATACTTATTTATGAATGAGAATAAAGTGTCGGCTTGAGTGCTCTCTACAGTCACAGTGAAATCTGATACAAGCCCTCATCAATAGAAGACCTCTATTATCATTTTCCCTGAAACATGAATTACCATACAAGTATTAATATTTCATCTTCCATCAAACGGATTCATATTTGTCCCCCCTCCCGTTTAACCAGTTCTTTGTTGTTAATGATGAGGGCTGAAATATTTGACATTCCTTTCTTTGTGAAACAATCTCAATGACTGAATGAGCCTTGAAATGTACCTCCAGTCATTAATAGACTTCTGTGTGCTCCATGGTCCATTAGCTTCATCCTGGCTCCGTAACAACTACCAATGCTTTGTGGTAACCCTGTAAATGGGTTTTGTAAATGATTGCATTCAAGCTGACCAAGATGAAAAGACTTGATACCACGATACTGAAAGAACAGTTGTTTTAAGTCACCAATACCAATACTTTGACTGTACGTGATCGTGTCAGTTCCCCGAGACCTGTGACAGTTCTTCCGGTCGACTATTAAGCCGCAAATGGGTGAAAAATTCCCGCAGCGACGTTAAACTCCATATTCACTCACTCATGGTGTTAGGATTACTACAGATGTTGCATGTGGAGATGCTGGTTCTTCGATACTCGCATGTTCGAGTGCCACAAACTGGCAGCGTGTAACTGACCAGACATTAAAGACAGTCTCTGGGTTCTTGTTTACTACTTCCAGTCACTGTTATATCAGTAATCCAGGGAACACAATTACATACGTACTGCGGTGCAGTTGAGTCGCACGTTTATTTGGATGCAGAATGAACCAGCAGGCTTGTAGAACAGGATTTATAAATCATGAAAACATTATTTTATGGTTAGCCATTGATAGACCTTTGGAAAAAGAAGTATTTTCTGTGGTAAACCATAAATTAATATTATCTCTTGAACTCAAATTTAAATTACCATCTTAGTCAATCAAATAGAATTTTCATCATGGGATAAACCTCCAAGTTCTTCTTTCATAAATTGTAATCCCCACCGTAATGGGAAAATTGGATGAGGATTATACCACAAAATACTAAACATTCCATCAAAATTTCACAGTTGCTCCCAAAACGTATAATTTCACGGATGACAAAACACATGTGAATAGATACTAAGTTGGTTTTTATTGCTTGGTTGGATTGATTTAATAGAATTTGTGACAGTGAAATCTAAAAAAAATATTTAATGCATTTTCTTTTTCATCTAAAATTCATATTACATATCGCATTGATATAATTAAATTCTGACAAAGTTTTATTAGGTGGTTGAAAATGGTATAGCTGTTATTCTCAATTCTCATTCTACCATGTGGTATGCACTGTTGGTTAGAGTGCATGCAATCTTCTCTTTCTGTTCATTAGCCTATTTGTAATGTAATACAAGTTCGAGAATATATCCTAGGCTCTGTAGAATAGGAAGTTATCTGATAATATACACCGGTTGTGCATGTGTATATTGGTGGGTATATATGGGTGTGTATATTGCTAGTTCAAAGTCAAATGATGAGTGGAAGGAACAAATAAGAGACCGGACGCTCAGCCATGTGTGTGTCTATTCATGTATTTACTGTTTTCACACTTGTAAATACATCTTTTAACTGTGAGACGGCTGGGACGTTTTGCACAATGGTGCCAAAGACCAATGAAATCCATTGACACTGCCACAGAAAAACCACAACCATTTGCACATGTGCCTCAAAGTACACAAAGCTGTAACATCTGTTACTACATTTCTTTTTCGTTTGTATTATTATAATTTAATCGGGATGATGAATAGATCTTTTGATTGCATTCACACACTGACAACATATGGCTTATTATGAAAAATACAACATACGTATAAATTATCGCTCAGTTAGATTATCATCTCTATCAATGTGAAATGTTCATGTTTATTCTTCAGACCATGGCTAGTCATGTAAAATTATCACATTATAGAAATACACCACATTTTCCATAACCTGAAACTTGCTCTATTTGCAATTATAAACATTAATTTCACACAGCCTAAATACCTAAAATTGTACATGTATTGCCATATTTGTACAACAGGAAGTTAGATAAAACCTAGTGTTGTTTACCTGTTGAACTTTAAGCTTCATACAATTCAAATGTCTACATCCTCTGACCAGCTGGGTTCTATTCTCTAAGCTTCTAACGTTAGACAATGAGCGACTAATCTTTCGATTTTCTATTGGCTCCATGCCCCAGGTTGGTCTTGCAGCTTACAGATTCCCAATACTTACTTACTGCATGATCGATAGTAGAGGATGGCCTTCATCAACCGATTGCACCATATCAGGGACAACATGCACATGGCCGTCATAGGATACTTATTAAATGTCAAAATTAAGTATTGAAGGAATTCTAAGGATATAATAGCTTTTTAACTAGGAGCAGCAAGTGCATAGAAAATGTCAAAATTGAGCATTACAGGTTTAGATATTTTAAGTATGTTTGATAATTGAATATATTGATATACACTAATGTTTGGCAGGCAGAACTTCCTGTTTATGCAGAATAACTAGTGTGTAGAACTAAACACTAAAACAGCATTTGTCGTATTAATAATGGCATAGCAGCAAGAATATGAAAGTTGGTGACCATCTTGTTGAATGTTTGAATTTTTTTTAGTAATTGTGAATAACACATTGGAATCTCGTGATGTGATATGATAAGATGGTCTTTTATCTGTTTCCTAGTGAAAGGTAATCAAACATCTATTACTAGTATAGGAGATTGTTAGAAAGTAAAGTATTTTCAAAAATTATAAAAACAACAAAATAAAGTGCAAACAAATTTAATTTGTACATGTACTTACCGGTATTTGGATAAAAACATTGATTAATTTCAGCCTTCAATATTCTTTATGGTGTTTACATGTTAGATAACGGTTAGTGATTAAATTGTCGCCGTGGGATTCCTTAAGATGACTGTCAATGGAATGCATGAGTGATTTAACTTATTAAATATTCATCTGATGTCAAAGATCCATTTGTTCTATTAGTCCTCTGTAATGGATAGCTATTAGATATGTTCACTAATTTTACAGCATTTATCCATAATTCAGTCTGTCTCAACGTTCCAGGGATTACTATTTAGTGATGCAACCAACAATGACCAGTAGATATATTATCGAGGGAATGAAAGGTCTTGGCATCACCAAGCTATTACTAATGTATATGCAAATAGTAATTGACTTTCATATGTAGCTGGCTCTATGGTATAATGGTGAAAATGTTATCTGTAAAGATTGAAAAGTGCATTTAAAAACAAACTATTTCTTTAAAAGTAAAAGTAACTTTTGAAATCCACAATTTTATGTTGGTAGAGATTATGCATGTATTATTTACATGTTTGTCATGTTTGACAAAACCAGTTCGATTACATAAAAATGCAGATATTACAGTGTGGGCCAAATCAATATTGAGCATAAAACAAATAATTCTGTTGGGGATAATTTTCACCATCAACTAAAATTGGTTGTTATTGGAGTATGAAAAACTTAAATGATTACAAAAGTTCCCCTTATCATCATTCTAAAACATGGATGTATTCTTTCTATTAAAGGTTGGTGTATTTTAGTGGTTAATGTATTCTCAAGTCTTGGTGTACAATACTTTTCAATTTAGTTGGTATGAATATTGATGGTAAAGTTCACAAAGAGTTATTTTTGTCCATAAAGGCTTTTCAAACACAATCTGCCTCATATTTTGTCTTCTGAATACTTGAAGAGAAAGTCTGACATTGAGTTAATCTATCAGATGTCAGTAAAGAAAGAAGTTGATTTCATAAAGGAAACATTGATCCACCAATATTGTGTCATTTGGTACAGAAAGCCTTTTGGTGATCAGATCATACATTTGTCTCTGGTCTTCTATTCTCTGCTACCAGAGCAAGCCAGGCTAGGAATCAGCCAATGATCTGAGTTCTACTAACAGTGGTGCCGGCGGTGGTGGCGCTTTGATCTGGCTTTGATGACAGTGGCTGGACCCAGGTAATGACATGTTTCACTGGAGCAGTGCTATGCATCCACACAATGGTTCAGAATGATATTTGCTTTGCTACGCAGCACTCGTACAGAATCGGACAATTTGTGCTATTCATGTTAACTACAGGATTTGCACTTGCGCATGGGCACTGCCAGCCTTCTGTTCAATGGTGCCATTACATATAGGAAGAAACGTCATCACGCTGTGAAATATATCATCATTCTATTGTTACATCATTGTTATCTTCAACATCTCCGCAGTGCCATGGCAACCGTGACTCACGGAGGTCTATGCATGCATGCATAATGTTGTGATGAGGTCTATTTGGCTGGTATGTTCCGTTTCATCTTCTGGGAAGAACAGCTTCTGTGTCTGGAATGAAGTCCCTCTGAACCAGGACCACTTCCTGGCTTTCTCAATGACAATTACTGTATATTATATACCACATTACTATCAGCATAATTATATAACTATCATCTCCATTGATATGGTACAGTGAAGCCAGAAGGTTCTCCAGAATGACGGAGACTATTGTAATTGTAATAATCCTGTTACAGCTTATAATGGTCTGGTTGCTGTCTCCCTTGAAAGATATATTGGCATTTTGTAGAATTCAATAAGATCTGATTGAGTATTGTCTAGATATATTGATAGGATCCAAATGTTTCAAATTCGTCTGAACGTATTAAAAGCATATCATGGGCATCTTAATATTGATTGAAATTTTCATTATGATCTGAATGTTTCAATAAATTCTGGAGTGTCAAAATAAATGTCAAAATGTGATAATAAATATCAATAAGGTTAGATTCTGAAATGTTTACGGAAACCATATGTAGGAAAACTTCATTAACATTCAATTAATAACACTATCATGGTTTTGTAGACAAGGATAATGTGATAATAGATGAAAGATCAACTCGGACAATTTTATTAATCTAACAATATTTTTTTTAATGGAACAAAGGTTACAAGAGGGCCACTACAAGATCCAATAAATGGAATTACCTAGGTACTTTGTTTCTCTGATGTTAAATTGAGAAGCTAAGTACATGGCTCTGATTGAATTGAATTTTCAATTTGCAAGTAGGATGTTATTTCCTTCCAAATGGCTGGCAAATCCTGCCGTACAGCCAATGTACATGTGTATTAAGATCAGAGCTTTACCCAACTCGGCTCGCAAGTGTGCGACAGTTTTCAGACAATTAGTATCCCTCAATATGGCCATTTTAGCACGTCCCGATCCCTCTCAAACCAGTATGTTAGGTGTAATTTGTCTGTCTGCGTAAATCCAGAACAGTTATATCCTTTTATTACAGATTACCTCTTGTTGCAGCGACCCATTATAGCTCTGATCAATAGAAGAAATGCTGCCGGATTTCCCCATCACCATTTATTTGCTTTGGTTACATTTTATCGTTTTCTTTTCGCGGCTTTCTTCAGCTTAAAGGAAGATGGGTGACCAATCAGATATTTTCTTATCCGATCTGAAAATAGTTAACTAGCAGAAAGTAGCCAATATTTCCTGTTTAGTAAGTAGACAATGTTATGTGACAGTCCAGATTCCTGTGGGCTATGGCTGATATTATGGAAACCAAGATTAGTCACGAAGGCACTGGTGATTATGGATTAATTCCTTTGAATGAAACAGAAGTTGCTTAAGAGTGCATCCCGGCCACACACCAATATACATGTGTACATCTGTATGGGTCCATGACCACAAATACTGCAGGGATTTGATCCAGACATGTGATGGCTGTGAAGAGGCTGACCAATCAACATTCAGAACTAGGTGCAAAGGTCAGAATGGTTTGTTAACCTTCTCCGTGCTGGAGGCAACTTGGGATGCCATGAAGAGCACTGATTATGATTCATCCAACAGAGATGTTAACAGGTTAATTCTTTTCCAGACATCAATTGATATCTTTTCTAAGAGTTTAAATTTGTAATAATGTGATTTTGTAAGAGATTATTTAAGTTTTTATTGGAGGGGGATGTGGGGATGGGAATGGGGAGTACCGGTAGTATTTATGTTACATTCCAACTTGTTTATTAAAGTAATAACATTTACTGTCAGGAATGAAATTTTTAATACTTTGAAAGCATTGGGTCTTCTCATCAACCTCTGTAGACCTTGCATTTCAATTTGCTATTGTATCCTGACTGGCTAATTTCATGGTTTGCCAAGTGCACATCATTTCATGGTGGCGTGACAACAGTAGACACATGGGTACGATCACTCTCCTTGGCATTCAACCCACACATGTATAAGCAAGCAGCAAATTTGTAACAACGATGGTTTTTCTTTATATATGTCCCTTCACAAGTTGTTTTTTGGCTTGCTTTGGCATATAAATCAACTCCAACCTCCATATCATGCAAGCGCTAGATGTCTATCTCTCTTGTTTAGCATACAGGACTACGTCCCACGAGACTTCAGAAGAGCAGAATCCAGCAGAATCTAGCAGAATCTAGTGGAATCGGAGGTATACAGACAGCATGGAGGGATGTGCCAGTTCCACACAGACTCTATAAAGATCACAATGGCGATATGTCATGGTCATGTCACCATCTTGGTAATATGGTTATCACTCTTACACTCAAGGCAATTCTGTAGTTATCGTTATCATGCTTACACTCAAGGCAAATTCTGTAGTTATCGTTATCATGCTTACACTCAAGACAGTTCTGTAGTTACCACAGTCACAATCAAAAGCAATTCTGGCAGTTATCATACCTGGGTCAGAGCAATTATGTGGTTATCGTGGTTGCAGTCCAAGGAATTCCTATTAAATGAAGTCGGGGGAAGAAAGGATAGGTGACAGATGAGCTTTGATGAGGTTTTCATTTGTGAAATGGATGTATAGGTTTATAACTGCCGAGACGTCGATAGGGAATTAGTGCTGGGAATTCAGCATGGAATGACATTACTGGGGTCCAACTGGTCAGGTCACCCGACACATTCCCAGGGACATCAAATCAAACGCAGGAATATTGGTGCACCGATCTAGAGTTAATGTTTCTATTCAGACATCAGTGTATTGATGGAATGGACTTCAAGCTGTCCGTGTTATGTTCCGTACACTCTCACACCATTTGCATTTCTGACATCCTAATGTGCTCTTTTTTCCCCCAATGTTTTATGGGTTAAGTTTGTTTTTTTTGTTATTTGAATTTATTTTTTATATACTCATTTTTCTATTGTATGTTGTTTGTCATTGGAAAAATATTCATGTAATTAAAAAAGAAATGTTCTGTCAATATATTTTCTGAAATTTACATGTAGGTGTACTAATGCCTTTAATGACGTATCATTCCCTATGTTGGTGTCTATCACATAGACATGCCATTCTTTAAAACAGTAGATAATATACAAAGTGGATGTTATGGTTTACTGTACAAACACACTCACACACACACACACACACACACACACACAAACACACACACATGACTTCGCTGCAACACTAGAGTGCAGTATGATAATGGTAAACGCTGGCACTGCCTACAACCATGTACCTCTCCCTGTTTGTTGGAACCAATGTTGCAGATCCTATGTTTCCTATGATGAATCATTAAACGCCCGTGTTGCATGCGCCGATCATGACCCATCTGGCTGGATTGATCTACTCAGTATACTCAATGATTGGCAGTAATAAGCATTAATTATTGCATTATACTGTGAGGCACAGCTCTGGTACGCTCTGTGCAGACGGCCACGGAAACTGTGTTATGATCGTTAAGTCATGGTTGATATAACTCCCTTGACACCCTCTGTATTCAGTGTGTCATCTGATGCAGTGCAGCATAGCACAGAGCAATCTCTGGTGTAGTCATAGCCTGAATAATTAATTCCACAGACATGTTAGGGAATGTTGATCAAAGTTTTGTTAATGGCCAGAGGTTTCAATGGAGTTCAGAATTCCATTCAGTATCAGTACTGCAAATTTGACAGCAGAGAAAGACAAACTAATACATCTGTGTGCTCAGGAAGATGGATCAATGTCGCCAATTAAATTGGTGAAGTTGGGATACTTGGGATTTTATAACTGAGCTGGTTTTATATTTATTTGATTTAGTGGGTAGAGAGTTGGATGATTACGTTTCTTAAGTTATTTACTCTCTACTGATATCCCTTTCCCATAAATCCACCCAGTCCCTAAACTCCCTTCCCAGGATACCCAGAGGACACGAGGGTAACCCTTGGACCTTGGGTGTTGCCACTTAGTCCCAGGGAATCTATTCAACTTCAATGTAGTCACCCTTCTATTCCCAAATGTAATTAACTATAGACCTCTAACTCTAATTCCATTCTATTCTGTTGAATAAATTAGTATTCATGTCATATTCACATACATGTACAAACCATTGATGCAGAGAATATCTATTAATACCAATCTATTGCTTGAATCGCATCTCATTTCAATAAATATTCTCATTTACAAATAGTTCATATTACAGTGTGGTACTAAATTGTTGATCACAGAAATACTGTTAAAATTGGGTCAAACTCTAAATCTTTAGCTTACAGATTCATCACAAGCCATTCCAATAGCAAGAACCATTAGTATAATCTTCCTAATCCAGTGTAGAATCATGTAACATCAATACCACCAATGTCATCAATATACACGCAGAGCAGAGGACGTATTCATTTCCCCCCTCCGTATGCTCAGGCTGTGAACATCCATACAAAGTGACAGAGCCAGCAGCGACCTACGTGTAATTAGAGACAATCAAGAAGATTATTAGCATGTACAATGTGATAATATATGGACACCAGATAGCTGTATTGATCTATGGACAATGTGTAGTCAATGTCCCCATTACTACTCTGAGTAGTAGGTGATAATACACAGTGTTGGTTCACGGTGTAGGTCTAGGGATAAGCTATTATCAGGCTGAGTCTGCAGGATCAGGTCGCTCTGTCTTCAGCCAGGTTTATACCCAGAGCTGCGGAGTTGACATTGGAAGTGATTCTACCGTTGGCGCCACACAAATGTTTCAACATCCCGAGTTGCTTTCTGAAAGTGATACTCTGTCCATGTGTATATTGGTGTGGGGTTTGCTTAAGAAAATTTAACATTCTTCCATTGATACCACAATTTCAGGTTTTTACCAACAGTTTCAACATCCCAAGTTCCTTTCTGAAAACGATACTTTGTTCAAATATGCTGGTGTGGTAGGCTTTGCTTACCATAGTCTTCTTTGGGTATTTTATGTAGATGTCTATGGAAATGTATTCACGGTGTCTCATGTAAGATCCTATTGAGTTTTATGAAAGACCGAGGTACATTCAGTAAGTTTATTACATTTCGCTATTTGTATACACATTGAATACTGCAGTCGTCTGGTCATACGATCACAATCTAAATTTTAAAATTAACCAAATATACCAATACTGTCATACAAACTTTGGTGCATCATCCCTCAATATACCGTACATGATATTATCGTATTAATGTCTTCATAAATAATTAATATTATTCAAGACACAAATTCTTGTCTCAAGGTCACTTTTATGTTTTCTGGCAGCATTTCAATATGGAGACTAAAACTTGTTTATCATCGTAACGTGGGGTATTCCCAGACATATTATCTTTCGAGGTTATCCCACTAGGCTGTCTGTCTGTGAAGGACAATCTACATTATACTGACCACAGTCGCTGAAGTACAGATGGCTGGCATGTATCAGTACATACATCATAACTTTAGGCTTTCCAGACACTCCTTGGCAGAATAGATACATAATATCTGTGAATGTAGTCCAGGGTCACTCAGGACCAGGGGCCATATTCTCGAAACTTTCTTACCATCTTCTTAGCCTAAGAACATTCTTAACTTTATCTTAAGGATACCTATAGCATGAGCTATTCACGTTCTTAAGCTAA
>JAUTBV010098967.1:0-16339 GCA_032361325.1 Lepetodrilus fucensis
CCTCGCGATACGATACGCGAATCGTCAAACTTTGTATCGCGATGCACCGGTGCACCGGTGAATCGTTGCACCCCTACTGCGAGGCGCCATTGCTGCTGCTTATGGAACTAAGGGGGCATATATGCCACAGTGTTTTCCCACTATCATTTATCATATAAATCAGCTCGGTTCGAGAGACTGCTGATGCAAAACTATTCGTCCCAGTTATGTGTATACAGAGACATACAGGGCGGGTTATGGTGGTGGGGGGTGTCAATCGGGCCAGAAATTAGCTAAATACAGTCAAAGATAAGCATGAAAATCAACAACAACTTACATGTCTTCACTACAACCGATTTCAAGTGACCGAACAACCTCACATTGCAGATCCATACACCTTCCTGACATACAGGTGTAGTGATATATGTTTTTATTGCAATTAAATTGCATGACACCTACTTCATTTAGAAGAAAATACCATTCATATTACTTAACATACAAAAACACAGCACAGACAATGGAACGTGTGCAAAATATACTTTTTTCTACGGACTTCATAGCCACCGTTGATACATCTTACCTAGTCCACTTGACCTAACACTATATAATGTAGTAAGCGAAGCTCGGAATTGTACCCTTCCATAGGGGAGATGCCGTTGATAATGACAAACTGTGCTATGCCTCCTAATGATCAAAACTGTCGATGGAAGGAATGTACAGACATATATACTTCACTGTTCTTAGTATTTGCGATTAAGCTCAATATCTATGTCCACCGGTTCATTTACCCGGCGATTACAACGCTGGAAAAGGTGAATATAAAAGCCTAGCACTCTCTTGGTACACACAAAAGCAAAGAATAGAAATACCCCGTGACTAGACGAGAGTATGATGAATATATATACGATTATCTCTCGTTTAATGATGACTGCTAATCCCCCCGCCAACCATGACATACCAACCAGCGTCGACAACCTCAACGAATGGGACAACATATTCATGTTCCTTTGTCGACAATATTTTCTCACTTTAGAAGCTTTTTGGAACGTTATGCATGACCGGATTAAGAAAAACAGAGTATAAAACATGTTAAACAATATCGGAACTACAAATGTAAGAACAGCGCCGTCACTAAAAGACACGAAGCAGACGACATTGTATTTCCTTCCGTATCCGATGTTTGCGCCTCTTGATAAAACCAGGTTGACGATGCACGTGGCAGTGACGATGAGGAACGGAACTCCGAAAGCGAACAGACAGTAGCCGCAGATCCGGTTGAAGTCTGCTGCGTTGCCGCATCGGGACATTGGTGCAATAGTCCTGAAAACTTTGTACATGTGGAAGGAGCAGACGGACATCCATGCGAAGGAGGATAGCCAAGAGAAGTGGAGGAGTACGCCCACTGCACTGCACACAGCCAGCGTTCTCACGGCGGTTCCCCCGGACAGGAACACCAGATGAGTGACGAACAGAGAGGACACCAGGAACATCAGGTTGATGCCCGGGGTGGTCCTCAGCTCGGAGAACAGACAATGCGTCAGGAAGGTTAGAAACAGAAACACGAGGCCCGTAGTTTGGATCATTACCAAGACAGGACCGTTTAGTATATTGGTGATGGGTCTTCCCGATGGCGATTCTCTGGATTTCGTCTGTACTGTTTCGCATCCTATGTAAAGTGATGGTTTCTTGGTGCCATTATTTATTAATTGTATGCTGGCATACGATACACACCATGAGTGTGTAATATCCACGTTTGGATTACAAAATATGGAGCAAGAATTACTTGTTCTATTGCAAATGAGGTCTAAATTTTGTTCTAATGTTTTAATGTCGATATCGTTGTGGTTTTGTTTCGTGGTATATTCAAGTTGGGTGATGTTACACACCAATTCAAGCACATCATTATTTAATCCAATCAGGAATGGCTTCAAAGTCACGTGTAGCAGAGTCTCGTTTTGAAGATCGGGGGCATCCTCCTTCTGGGGATTGATTATGAATGTTCCAATATGTGTAGGCCTATTGTTTGTGGTGTCGGGTTCTGGGGTGCTCGCACTAAAGTATGTCATTGACTTGGTATGCATTAATGCAGACGTTTTACATGAAATAGTTCTGTGACTTTTGTTGTTGCCTTGAAGCAAATACTTGCATCCAGACTGTTCACTCCATGTTTTATCCTGGGAAAACATGAATGTCCATACATTATTATAGGTGTATAACGTTATATATTACCTGTTCTTATAGATACATATGAACTATTATTAGATAGAGATGGTTATAGAAGTGTGATGTTACATTGGAGCACATTATATAAAAACGATCTGTAGACAATTACACCGTCACAATTTACAAATAATCAAATATGATATACATGCACATTCAGAGAAATATTATTGTCCGGTCATGTGCACCCTATTATACTAGTTTGGATCACCAAATGCATCTGCTAACTATTATACGGATCATTAAATATAAGGTTATGCGTACTATATAACTAATTAGTTCTATAGCATATATATCAAAATAGATAGATTGGTCCGAGTATTCAAAGTCTTACTTACCTCATCGTCTGGGCAATGGACGAGGGCTGGTTCACATAGAGCACCAGTAGTTACACACTCTTCTACATGGACTACCTCAGAAGACATCCCGTCTGCCTGTGACTGATCGCACGAGCGGAAAACGAGTGATCTGTGCGGATGTCCGTCCAATTGGTCCCCGAAACCTTCATCATCATCATCATTGGCATCATCGTACAATCTCTTTTGTGAATGATCACCTCCTCCAAGAGATAACAGTACTGTTGGACATAACAGGGCAAGTATTAGTAGTACAATAAACAAGAGGGTACGGTTTGACATGGTACAAGTATTTCTTCAATGTTGTTCCAGTCTTAATCCGTTGGTGATATCCATAACTATTATTGCGTTGTTCATGTCATGGACACTATATCGGTAGTAATTATCAGTAAAGTGGATGAGATTAATTATTCTTGTAGACAGCACATAAACACCGGTGAATATATTCGCGGGGCGTCTTGTTGATTAATATTGTATGAAGCATTTTCCATTACACAAAAGTAATAAGTTCTCGTTTTATTGTAATTATATTGAAAGTGACATTTATATATGAACTCCGCATTCTGGTCTGTTGGGGATGAGGAATATGTATAATAATGCCCAAATGATTGTTATAATAATACTTCCGGTACTAACTCATTTACACAAATACACGCTTAACGGGAAATGTTTCTTGCTTCGGGTAGTACATGTATATAAAGTAAAATTAATAATAATAATGGCTGACATATGTCTACCACAAATTTCGGAATTAAATGTCTGAGTAATATTGTCCCATTCTTCTTTCAGTGCGTCTTGAAGAGTACTTTGGAAATAATATAAAGATACATTTATCTGTCAAAAGAAACCACGAATGGCCCTTCATTAATGTTATTTAGAAGTTGTGTATATTATTCTGTTAGACTTACTGTATAAAGTTTAAAGCATAAAATACGTATCACCAAGATAGAATAGGCAAAACAACATTGGCCTAGACGGTGATTACTATTGGTTGGTTCCATTACCTAGAGTTACGCCGTACGGGAAGTCGCGAACTCTTCGTAGAGAGAGCCTCACGAACGGTAGGGAAAGGGTGCCCAACGTCAGAGACGGAACATGGCAGTCACCGAGTCTGTGTAACAACGATGCCGTGATGGTGGACCTGCCTCTAGAGTGACCTTACGTGTTGGTTCCCAATAGTAATACCATACTACTCGATCTGTCCAGTAAAGGAAAGACTAACTTATGTGTTGGGTCCCAATAGACTACTACTCGATCTGTCCAGTAAAGGAAAGACTACCTTATGTGTTGGGTCCCAATAGACTACTACTCGATCTGTCCAGTAAAGGAAAGATTACCTTATGTGTTGGGTCCCAATAGACTACAATGCCATACTACTCGATCTGTCTAGTAAGGGAAAGACTACATTGTGTGTTGCGTCCCAATACCATCCTACTAGATATGTTCAGCAAAGACTACCTTAGGTGTTGGGTCCAAATACCGTACCATTAGCAAACGATATGTCCAGTAGAACGACTTTAGGTGTTATGTGTTGGGTCCCAATATCTATACAACTCGATTTGCCCAGTAAAGACGTAGTCACTACCTTAGGTGATTGGGCCAATAGCATTTGATCTGTCCTGTACAGACTACATTTGGTGCTTGGACCAATACAACTCTATGGCCAGGAAAACGGCCTTATGTGTTGGGTCCCAATACCATACTATTCTCAATGCATATGTTCAGTGACAAGACTATCTTACGTGCTGGGCCCCAAT
Organism: Lepetodrilus fucensis; assembly: GCA_032361325.1. Classification (NCBI taxonomy): domain Eukaryota; kingdom Metazoa; phylum Mollusca; class Gastropoda; order Lepetellida; family Lepetodrilidae; genus Lepetodrilus; species Lepetodrilus fucensis. The sequence continues at coordinate 4,313 of JAUTBV010098967.1, forward strand.
AATTATAACCACCAAAGACAGTTGGTGTTTGGTACCTAGACATCACATACTACTCAATCTGTCTAGTGAAAAACACTACACCTCAATTGTTTACGACGTTCGCATTTTACTTGTACGTTTTATTGATTTCTTCACGGTTGGTGAATTTCTTTTATTTGGATTTACTAGAAATCATGTTAGAGATATGACGGCTATGTGCTAAAGTATTCAATTTCCCATACTGTGTTCGGCTGTAGTGTCTATACAGCTACCTTGCTCCGTTTGGTCATTGCCATCATCACAGTTATGATTGGTTTATTAATGCCAGAACTTCAAAGACCTTTATCCCACATATTTACTGGTCTGTCGGAGGTTAACAATGACCTTTGGTATGCCTGTCCGTGTTCATTGGCCTCAGATGATTAATTATCTTTCGAATTTTGCTCTTTTTATAAATGCTCGATACTTGTACGAATGACTTGTTATGCACATGGACAGGAAATTATCCATAGCAAAGTATGTCTGCAAAAATCTTTTAATTAAAATCCTACCAAGAATAAACATGCTTTATCGGACATAGCAAAAGCTTGCTCAATGTGCACTCATTTCACCTTCTCAGCTCCTTTGTACGAATTACTTGTTATCCACATTGACAGGAATTATCCATAGCAAAGTATATCTGCAAAAATCGTTTAATTAAAATCCTACCAAGAATATAAACATGCTTTATCAGACTTATAGCAAAAGCTTGCTCAACATGCACTAATTTCACCTTCTCAACTCCCTGGGGTTTTACAACTCAAGCTGCTCAGGTTCAGAATCGTCATACCTGCAAGCCCACGTTTGACAAACGGGTATTACTGTAGATCAGGCCTAAATCAGGGTATACGTCATAGCAGAAACAAAATACGGTACATATGACTCTTTCATCAACCCTACACCACGAAATTGGTGCAATATTTTGTCCACAGAACCAGACCTAAAAACAACAACAGAAGTCAGAGCAACTTTCTAAATTGTATTTTTTTCATTCGTATTCCCATGTTATTTCATTGTGAAATAGGAACTCCATAGTTTTGAATGGGTGCTAGGCATTTTGCCATACAAATCTATCGAGCGGTTCTCAAAACCAGAGATATGCCGCCATATGCCGTCATTACAAAATACACACCACTCACAAAGTGGTACTTCATATGGCTGCTCTGAATACAAGACATACTTTAAATTAACATAAATCTGCATAATTATTCTACTTATTATGCTACAATAACCATGCATAAGGATCACAGCTCTCCAAACACACTCAGATCGTTCATCAAAGACAACAACGTACCTTTAGGCTGTGCACAGTGCAAAATATGGATAAAAATGTAAAATGTATAACTGAAATGTTACACACCAACACTATTGAGCTGAGGTTAAGAAACTTTTCTTAGTATGATTTTGTGCTCAACTCAAAGTTTTGTCGAGTTGAGCATGCAAACATCGGTATAGACACTATTTGTGTGACATTTTCATGTATACTTTCGACGATATTGAAAACATTTTTTTTTTATAATGGCTGCACTAAGTTGCATATAATGAATTTTCCCCAAAGATATCCGAGTGGCAACCCAACTGGATTTCATCAGTTACACTGTGTGATGATAAATCCACTAAAAATATGTATACTAAATATAGACAATTCTAATAGGTTCACACACAAAAAAAACTTGACTAAAATTGCACTTGGAAAGGTTTCTTAACATTGTAGTTTGGTACTTTGTTTTGTCATCCTTAACGTCCAAACTGCAATTTCATATGGTTGCATATGTAGGGCTACGATTGTTCTGTGGAAAGAAACACTGACTTTAAGTTAGTGAATTTATCACAACATAATATTTGTAGTAATGGTTTTTTTTCCAACTGTTATTAGATATTTCCCTTAATTGAATGAAATATGAGACTTTGGATAGCTGTCTAACCTTCCTCAAACTAATTGTGTTACCAACTGTCATAAGAACATTGACAAAACATTCTTTAATACTTCTGAATAAGAACACAATTAAAGCACTAGTATGCCATAACCAGTTTTTCTTTTAATACACCAAGGCCGAGATTACTATACTTTTCAGAGTACAATTTCATACTCAACTCAGAATTTTGTTCATAAAATGTCATGTGACGTTAAAACCCTTAGACTCACGTCACATGACATTTTATGAACAAAATTCTGAGTTGAGGATGAAATAATTCTCAGAAAGTTTCGTAATCTCAGGGCCAGGCTTGTGTTTTAAAGGGTCAGTGCCTAAATCAAGGTTTATGTAATTTCCTGCTACAGTAAAATTCCAGATTTAGGCCAAGACTACAGTACGACCCTCGTGAAACACAGGGCAAGATTGCAAGACTTAGCTTTGCACTGTGCACACCTTATTGACAACAAGTTTAGAACAGTGTTATTTCAGCAAGATGTAAATGGAAATTCGATCGAGCCTAGAAATTGGTTTTGTTTAAAATCCTCACCACCCACATTCTAATCCATAAAACAGGAAATACCCGATACTTGTGGACCAATATGTCAGAAATATAGGCACGGATGTCCAATATACTTACAGTTACCTAATTAACTTACAGTTTTGACCCAATTACCTAATTTGAAAGCTCATGTAAACAAACCCCCAAGTTCTGTTCTGAGCAAATAAAAATAATCTTGGTAACTAATCCTCCTAATTCATAATAAAAATATGTTTAACCCTCTCCCTGCTGGATTAGACACAGACTGCCATTTAGGGCATCTCCTATTGCCTCCAGTGTGGAGAGGGTTAAACCATTTTGACCAGCAGTTCTTATAAGCTAGAACAGCAGCACTACAAAGACGTCCCAAAGTTGTTATTAGAAAATATAACTAAGGTTCCACCTTAGGATCTAGTGTTTTCTAAAGGAGTTTCAGTCGAGTGTGTACACAACTTCTGTGCTCGATCGGTTGTCATTTACCCCCCCGCAGCCATATTATTACTTCTTGGTTGGTCGGATTCTTCAACACATTCCACACACACGGTTCCATCCTCCATTCTCACATTCCAGATAGATCCGGGCATCGTTTCTCCAAGTTCTCATATCCACCACGAGGCCGTACCTCTCTCTTACTGCCCGACTGCCATGCTACGAGAGTGGATACGAGAGCTTGGAGAAAAGATATCCTGGCCGTTAACTAACCATTGTAAGCTTTTGACAATCTTCTCCTAACTGTAAAGCTACCTATGGTATTATGTATAAATATATAGGGCGCTATATAAATTTTGTATGCATGTATGTATTGTATGTATGTATGCAGTTATTAACTAAACAATGTCATACATATGTAAACTGGGCTTCCATTACTAAAGTCCCAAGTCCTCTAAAACCAATGCTTCTTCAATCAATGTAGCGTAACAAGTCTGAGTCTCAATGATGTGAATAGGATCAAACTAGAAAGCTTTCATTTTGGAATATACGATGCCCAACATACATTATTCCTAAAGTTAAAAATATATTGTTTAAAAAAAATAATTCACTGTATTGATCACCAAATAAAAGTCCCCACTCCTCAATAACAATATATTATAGGAAGAAAAAAAGAAGAAGAAAAAACCCACATAACATATAAGAGAGAAAAAATACAGAATAAAAACAGACATTTAAAAAAAAAAGATTTGTGCAAGAATCAATTTTAGACCTATACTGTCATCAAAAGCTTACAATGGTTTGTACAACGGCCCTCAGGTTTCCCCTAGGTATCACAGAGAAGCAATATACACAGAGCTCTACAGCAATCGCAGTGACATGTTGACAACCCATAGAAACACACAGCCAAAGTAGAACAGTCTCACAATAAACCCTCTGGTGCAATGACAAAAAAATATAAAATAAAACAAAATAAAAATAATAAGGAAAACGATCGCGATCACACATAAAACAGGGCTATGATCTCATAATGGATAGGCATACTGTATAAAAGGGTACCCAGCGTTGTAATTTTTCTCTTGAACATGAAGGTACAGCATCCCAGTCACACAATTGGATGCTTACAAGTTACAAGTTAAAATCCTGATGAAACTTGAACTATGGTATAACAATGCACCTCGTATGTAATCAGTCACCAGGGGATAGTTTCTCGAAGGTCTTTTGAGGAAGAAACGATATTGCCCTCTCATATGTCCCCAATCACTGTGTATTAGAGATGGTCACGGCAGCGCTATGATTTCTAATGTTTAAAGAGAGTGCCGTGAAATGATAGCCTCATCAATAAAGAAACAACACAGCAATATATATACTGTATTTGGATAAAACAATATTTGATAACTTTCCAAATTATAAGTATGATGATTAAGCAGCAATAATATAACAAATGTAAACATGTAACATGTTGTTTGTAGAATACGAGATCCTTGTGTTATTATTACTTATTATAAGGCCATAAAGCATTGTTACAAAGAATTACCATTATCTGTTGTGTGCCAAGTTTACATTAGGCCATCAGAATATATTTTAAACTTGGAACTATTTAAAATACTAGTACTCTTTTAGAATATTTATCATTGGATACTGAAAACAGGCAATATTATTTTTTTTAAGTCTATTTTTGTGATTAGTTTCATATATATTTTTACTCACATTTTAATATTTATTAAATTTGGCAATAGTTCCCCAACTTCATATTTCAGCTGACTGATGCATACATTTCTGATTGACACGGTGAGTTACAGTTACAGTGGACCCCTAATAATCTGCACGGTCCCGTTTCAGGTCCCCAATAATCTAATAATGAAAGATTCTGATATCTGAATCATGGTTATTAAATGTAAAGAGTTATCTCCCTTTGTAGACAGCTACTAGTATATTGTTATTCACTCATTGTGAACGAGATTCACTAAAACGAAGTAACAAGTTTTGCACAAATAGGTCGTTTCTTCTTATCCATATAAAAGTGCTGATTGAGCAGAGCATATTGATTAGAAATTACTTGAATGAAATGACACTGTTAACAAAACAAAAAAAATCGGTCTATTTTTCATTCCTTAAAAAACATATCGGATACTGGGGAATCGGATTACTAATAACTAACTTTAAAACGTACTCACCCGAATAATGATACAAATAACAAATGTTTACAAAATACATTAATTCCTACTCGCCCTTGGGATACTTTTAGCATTGGGAGAAATGGCCCGGGCAAGTGGGCGAGTGTTAATTGTGAACCCTGTGTACTATCATCGGGAGTCCACTGTATACCAATTTGAATAACTGTTGACTAGAAACTGTATTAGACAGTATGGCTTTAACTAACCATATAACATTGACTAAATTAACATCTATCCATTGGTGCTTAAAGTGCTTAGCGTGAGTGATTTGTTGTTTTACGTTGCAGTGGGAATCTTTCACCCATAGAAATTTGGGTGAAAAAAATGTAAAACAAAATATTTCCAAGATTTACTAAATTCTACTTGTAGCTTCTGCACTATGATATTCATTACATGTACTTTTAACCTACCTAGTTTCCTAATTGCTAAAATAAAATAAGGTCTAAATTTAACCTCTTAGTAAAATTGAGGTAGGTAGTAGATTTCTAACACCAATTTTTCATTACATTCTAAATGTGTCTTTAAAAATTCTTTGGTATTTAAACCTATAAATCCAGGTATTTGCATCATGACAATCACAGCTTATTAGTGCTTATTTGGCATTTGTATTTATGACATATTACATTCCACACATGTTGATTTCATTGAAATGCTATCAAACTTGATGAAATTAACAGTTGATTATGTGCAAAATATAAATCATCAATGACAGGATCCTATATATATATATTATATATCAGGAATAAATAGTATGAATTTATAATATACAATGACAATGTGCTGAAAATTACTGCATTACAATATGCAGGTAATGTATGGCAACATGATAAATATCTCAAATATCCGTGATGTATTTTGAATTTATCATAAAAATAGACAATTTGTTCTTGTGCAATAACTATTGAAGACTTAAATGTGCTTTAACAGTTACCCTCTTATTGAATATGAAAAAAATAGAATATCGACATCTTTCTGAATAAAAGAATTATTCAATTACGGTAATTAAAAGGAAAGTGTACTATGTAATAAGAATGTACAATTTTAAATTATAATTAGTGCCAATGTTATCTTCTGATGACAAATGGTGCATGATAAAAAAATGCCTTGTTTTCAAATTTAACAAAACATTTACCAATTAAACCTCACCCTGCTGGATGTAACCAGAGATGCCCTAAAGAGCTGTGCCTATGCCTGATCTAGCAGGGAGAGGGTTAAACCATTATTTGTAATTTCTGTAAATTTTAATGATCAGTTTGGTTTCTTATGTTGGTTGCCGTACAGTGTTTTGGTAATTCATTTGCACAATGGTAAACAGAATTAGAATTAGAATTAGTTATTTCTACACAAACTTAAAATTGTATTATTCAGTTAGTGTTATTTTGTTTACTGTTAGAAATTTTACAAATAGCAAATTCAATGTTATGGATTTTTTTGTTTTGTTTCCAATGTGAATGGTTTGGTGTATATTTAACAGAAGATAATTTCACTGTCTGATGAACAAAACATATCCTCAGCTCACCAGCTTGATCAGAGGATGAAAGCACCAATAACAACTTATTACTATTAGATTGTAGATTGCACAGTAGTGGAAAACACAAAAAACATCTTTCGGTTAATACCATCTAAACTGATACTAATAATTGAGAAAAAAAATGGGGAAAAAAAAGAAATACAGAAAGAAAAAAATATTCACCAGAGGGTTGAATAGAGATTCCAATGTTAATAGACAAAGAGTAAAAGGTGATAAATTTAAGTATTTGATACTGGGAGATGAGTAAAACAAAAGATTCAACAAGCTTTGATGATTCTTTCCTGCTATTTGGTGCAGAGGATTCTGGATTAAAACAAAACAAATGGTTCTTCTTTGTCAAATCACGCGGGATTTCCAACAGTTTCAAGAGAATTCCATATCACGCAGTCTTGTCCCTGGATATAGCTGGGGGCTAGTTGCGTAGCCACTTTCAGCACTTCTTGTGAGATTATCACAATTATGTTCATAAAGTCTCTAAGTAGCGTTCACAACGGACCTCATCCCTCGTGAATCTGAAACAGAGGGAAAAAAGTCTGTTCTAAGAATTACCGGTAATAATAAAATAACATTAGAGTGTATAAATGAACAAGATATTTAACTAAAATCTAACCGATTTATTAACCTATTTCCTGCTGGAGGCAACAATATGTGCCATAGAAAGTTGTTTGATAATATTTTTTTAATAATTATGATCCAAGGTTTAATGTTTATTAATCGTGAGAATTATAAGACTTGTTTTTTCCCAAAGCAGTTTTACTTCCGATCACTTCCTGTTTCAGTCTGCATGGGATTTCAAGCTAGATTTAATAACAATATAGGGGTTTCTCAGATTTCTTTGATGTGTCTGATCATTAACTTTATGTCCACAGTTTGGAAATACTTTAGCTTTCTAAATTATTCAGACAATACAAATGAGAAATGTAGTTTGCATAGTTAAATATGTGAGTGAAATTTATTTGTTCAATACAGTTTTTGATAACGGTCTACTTCATCTCTTAATAACATGTTGGGGGTTATTAAAGGCAAATGTGAGAATAGTTGGCATGCATTCTCTCAATTAATAGGTAATGCATTAATAGGTAATGCATCAATTATTTTGAGTGGACTTTTTTTAAAGAAGTTGATTGAACCATTTTATTATTTTTATTATTTCAGATATCCAGAAAATCTAGATGTAGGCATAGACAAATTAGTCACAATCATTGAGTTCCCCCAGTGAGGGAAGATATGTAGACCTAGTACTGTCCAGAGTTTCGTTTTATTTCTGGGAATGATTTGATTTTGCTTTGGGCAAAAACACTTTGGGGGAAATTCTTCGAACATCTAAATAAGTAGCCTAGGTATGGATCAAAACAGATTGATGTTGATAGACTGCATAGAATTGACATATTTTTTAGTATAGTTCTTTATTTTCATATTCACAAATAATATTTGTATTCGGCACCCCATATTTGTGATACGTATCATATTCGCCACTAGGTGTATTCGTTGCAGCTCTAATGCACACACACATGCTTTCACTTTCAGCTTCCAATCAAAATTGGTTTCATGTATTTAAACTAATTTAAAGAATAAATAAAAATAAGCTGAATGTATTATAAGCAAATGATAGAACATTATTTTTTAGATATTAGACATTAAATTTGTGTATGTACCTCACTTACTACTTTTCCCGGCCGTGCCCACGTATAAACAAGTCCGTCCTGACACGCCGTAACTATGCACTCCTCACGAAACACCAGAGAGGTCAAGCGTTCGTGCGCCACTTTCTTACACACAAGAGGCTCCAACACTGGCACCTCTTCTAGCCTGGGACACGACGCCGTGCCCAACAGTTTTAACGATTCATCTATAGGCCGCACGTGGTTAGACTTAAGTAAGTTGACTTTCTCTGTGTTCCGACTCGCCAGGCTAAAGTTCCGTTTGTGCTCCTTCTTTTCCTGGCTCTCCTTCCGATCCGCCACGGACAGCGTAGCAAACTTGCTACTGGCGTTCGTGACTGCGTTCTGTATGTGGTGAGCATTGACGTCCACCGCTGCAACATCGTTCGCAATGGAGTTTGGTTTCTGAGAATTTGGGAGGCTGTTGCAGCGGGGCAGCGATGCGGACGCGGGCGACACGATGCTGGTCCGCGTGCGGCCGTACTGCTGCCGGACAATGTCCTCCGTCAGGTCCCATAAGCACAACATGGTGTCCTGCCCCACGGATCCGAACCTGTATGACGTGAACGTTGTGACCCGCCCGGTCATCATGTTCTGGTTCGAATTCATCACGTGCGAGCCATTGGGTTTGGGGGTAGGGCAGCAGTCTCCCCCTGGGCCCGCGTGATTTGGTTTGGGGGGGCAGTCTCCCCCGGGACCCGCGTGATTGGCTTTCGAGTGCAAACTCTCGCCTCTGTCCTCCTCAATATAATCACAGTCCACTTCGTCGCACACCGTCGACGTGTAAACATCGAACGCGACTACGTTAACCCATGACCTGTGGCCGTGGCCCCTGCACACCACCCGCTTCTCGTGGAAGGACCAGACCGTCACCAGGTCGTCCTCGCCACCCGTCACCAGGTACTTGCCGTCGGGCGCCCAGCACACGCATAGAAGTCCTCCGAAGAAGCTCTTCATGGTGCCGAGGAGCTCCATGGAATTGTAATTGAACACCCGCAGGTAGCCGTCCTGGCTCACGATGGCGATGTAGCATGAACACGGGGAGAACGCGAACTCGTTGATGGTGCCCTGGCCTACAATCCACCTGTACATGGGGTTCCGCGTGCTGTTGGTTTTGCATGTGTGCACGGAGAAGCCGTCGCCCTGTTTGAACAGCTGGTAGTGAGGGGGAGTGGGACCGCATGGCAGGTCCTCATTGTAGACGTACATCTTGCCGCTGCCGTGCGACACCAGGAACTGGTTAGGCGACCCCGGGATCCACTTGATGCACGTCACTTTCGTCTTGTCGATCAGTCGCTGAAACGTCAAATTAACACTGAGGTTACATTGGGAATATTAATTAACATGATTAAGGTGACTTATTGCTTTAACCAGTCTACCAGCTGGATTAGGCACAAGCACCCGGACTATCAGCATGACCATGTTCCTAGGGTTAGAAGTTACCACCCATCAGACGGTCCAATCCATTTCTCCTAATGTTAAGGTATCTACATCATACATGCTAACTTAATCATGCTTGTAGAAATTTCATGTTTTGTTATTTATAATCATTATTTAGGCGAGTATTTTAAAGTTAAGTTTTAACCCTTCTGTTTAACAACTTATCAACTGAGTGCATATAAAAATATTCTGAAAGACACCTATGGGTGAAAGATTCCTGCCGTGACGTAAAACAATAATTCATTCATTCATTCTGAAAGACAATATTGATTTTTCTTTGTTTATAGTGTTCATTCCACATGCACTAGATGACAAGATATTTGCCATTACAACTCGGATAGACATTAAAGTATTTGCAAGGAAATACTGACTTCCTCATTATAAAGTTTACTAAGTTCCTTCTTGATGGGGTCGATAAGCTGCACTTGTCCAGCGGTAAAGCCCACTAGAAGAAACACACTTTCACTGGTAACGAAGTGCTGGTTGAAATCATGACAGGTGGGCAACGTTCCCTTGTATATTCTTTTATCTAGAGGCTTCGTCAAATCTGCAGCCTGGAAATAAAACAAAAAAGTTATAAAACTAAACAAAGTGGCCCATATCAATCAACTAAAAACATAAATTTGCACAATTAAAAATAGAAATAAATCTGTCAACATCTAACATAATTACCAAATTATGTTAAATAAAGCACTCCAGGCTAAACACTATTTAGCTCATGAGCATCTCTGGGCGAACTGAAGCGACAGACAATATCAAAATACCAAATTTAAGGTCGCAGGGAGAACCTTTACCGTTTGAGCTTCAACCCTATATTATGATTTATCAATGCCAATTTACTAAATTATGGGGTAAAATTTGGTTTGACCGATTATGAACCATTGTGAATGCTGTAGAACGATGAAAATTACATTGAGCTGCTGCTGTTGTCACTCTGGAATCTTAGTCATCTATCATGACTTTCCAAATAGGAATTTGTAGGAATTCTACAATGTGACCTGAAATTTATGTGTGTAGCCAAGCCTAAATGCTTTTAAAATAACTATGTGTTTATTTTCTATATTTCTTTTACATGATTTCCAATACCAGTGGCATATAGTAAGTCATAAAGTTCAATAATATCCCTAGAATTCAATAAAATATTGACAGTAGTATGGAAGTTATGTTCACTAAAATGTCACTTCCGGTTCCGGTTATATTCGACCGTTATAAAACACGACGACTTTCCATCGTCTTTGGCGCCAATTCTGCAGTAATATGCATATATGCACTTGAATAACAGTAAAAGCTTGTAATCGATATGACTAATAAACACCCAATATAGCACACACTATTAGCTAAACACAGCAAAATAAGGACGGTGTGTGTGTGACGAATGTCATCATTTGGAACATTTCCTGACTCGATGCCAATAAATCCTATAAAAGGAGTCTGTGCATCTAACAAATTTTTTATTAGTTGCTGTGTCTGTTAATGTATATGTTATCAAATAGCATGTGTGCGTAATTTGTTGCACTCACCTTTTTGATACCCTTGTAAACATAAATATACAACTCCCTGCCAACATTGAAACATATCCGATCAGGTACCACAGACTCGTCATTTACATTCACGAACGACACTTTAACAGGTGTGTTAGTTTGTCCATTGTATGCCACACGTGAAGGTTTTGAATATTCGGACAATGGCATTAATTTGTAAGTCCCTTCCCTGGTGGCAAAGTGGGTTTTCAACTCGTCCCTACCACCTCCCTCACTCTGAGCCGCCATGTTGGGACAAACTCCTGACACTACATGCAGGTGCCCGGATATGGCCGCCAGAGCGCATGCACCTACAATCGCTTCCTTCGTGGATGAAAACAAACGCACGTGGTTTTTGTCCGTGTCCACAGATATATATATAGGCCCTATTTATTTGACAGATAAATACTTTTAGATATTTAAGACATTCAAGTGTGTTGGCATGTTTCATGGTCAAAAGTATTTAGATGATACCTGAAGGACTTACGTTTGATTTATCTATGTAATTTTCCGAATCAATATGTTCATACCGGGTTGATCTATACTGTAGGCCTATATATATTTTTATATTTTCTAATTTTTATTTTTATTTCTTTACTGAAATGCATGGGACAGCTATCTGAATTAAGTATAGACCTATATGTTTTTGTGATTTTTATTAAAAACAACACACCGACATACAAATAAAATAAACATTCCTACATGATTATTCTAGGATATTACCTCTTAGCCATGGGCGTAGCTTCCTATACGCAATGTACTCACGTGAGTACACTTTTTTTAAAGACATAAATTAA
>JAUTBV010098978.1:0-16334 GCA_032361325.1 Lepetodrilus fucensis
GCAAGCATTTTTATGATTACAGTGGAGCCTATTTGAAATGAGAATGTTTATTTGTGCATTTTATTATATAAACATTTGCCCGTGACGTAAAACAATAATTCACTCACTCACTATATAAACATTTTCTGGGCGAGTGTCAGTCATTGTGGGCGAGTGGCATTTCCAAGTCACTCGCCCGACTGGCTAGTGCCAAAAAAAGTTAGTTAATATCCCTGAGTTGGGCAAGCTGGTTCTTTACCGAACGCTTAATGCAGAGGTAGGTGCGTGAACCCAAATGCAGAGGTAGGTGCGTGAACCCAATCCGTAAGCCATCTTGCTTGTGCTATAAAACTGTGCTTGTTCTGGAATTACATCACTGTCTGTGCAAGAACAGCTGGAACATTTGAAAAGAACGTGGCCCAAATTTCATACGATCACGCTTAATTTTTATTTTGTTTTCAGGTTTTGCGGAAAGGCTCCGGGACACTGTGTGAGGCTCTGCTGATGGTTCAGGCGTACCACGCCAACATCGTGTTCCCCAACAAACAGGAGGCCATCCTGAACAAGCTGACTGAGGACGGTCACGTGCTGGACACCGAGACGTACGTCGGCGGTCACGTGGAGGCGCTGGAGTCTGGAGTGTTCCGCGCAGACATTCCTTGCAGGTTCAGAATGGTATGCATCCTCTAAAACGCAGATTCAGGGTTTCCTTAAACATATGCTACTGTTCTTGGTTGATTTTGGTGTTCCGTGGGGTTCAGAATGGCGCGCATCCTCTAAGACATGGATTTGTCGTCTTATTAAACATACGCTACTGTTCTTGAGCAATTTGGGGTTTCCGTGGGGTTCAGAATGGTAGGCATTGTCTAAGTTACCAGCCAAGTGCTTCTTTAACCCTCTCCCTACTGTATTAGGCACAGAAACTGCTCGTTGGGGCATATCCGGTTGCCTTCAGCATGGAGAGGGCTAAACATACTAATTGCCATAGAAAATTTAGTAATTTTCATTTTGCCACGTCAAATGATCACATAACTTCCAGGAGAACTTGTATGTTTATTTTACCTTCGTTCTTTCCGTCTCAGGTACCGGAGGCCTTCCAGACTCTGATTGAGAGCGTGGAGCGAACTATGAAACACGCCATCGAGGTTGAAGAAAATATTCCGCTGGACACTGTCATAAACTTTGATGAGGTACGTGCATCATTAATTTTCGTTGATGCTGGACTCCCAGTACCGTATGGGATTTGAACCAGGCCCTTTGAACCTGTAATTGAGTTCACTCTGAAGTCCATACAATCTACCATTGTGCTAACACCTGCCGTAGTAAAGATATTCAAAACGTCTATGAATTATCTCTTTACGTTTTGCTGTTTCGTTTTCCATGTAGGTCTGTGCGGATGTCGTTGAGAAGCTGACGATGCTGCGCGACTGTCCGAACCGCCTGGAGAATCCCATCATCTACCACCTGGACGTGGCCGCCATGTACCCCAACATCATCCTCACCAACAGACTCCAAGTACGTTAACCCCCTCAGTGCTGAAGATAATCGCAGGTGCCCACATGGACAACCGATTGAAACGTGTGATTAACCTCCTCAATTTTGTGCCAAAATCTGACAAGTAAAATCCCTGATATTAATTTTAATCTTTGATATCATGATCAGTGTCCTTTCTTAACGTTTCCCAGCCGACTGCGATTATAGACGAAGCCACGTGTGCCGCCTGCGACTTCAACAAGCCGGGCGCTCAATGTCAGAGACAACTGCCCTGGATGTGGCGTGGAGAATTCAGTAAGTAGCAGGAATAATTGAAAATGGGGGCGGTTGGTAGCGCAGTGGTAGAAAATTTGTACTTAGGAGTCAAAGGTCCCAAGTATAAAACCCTGCCCCGGGGGGCCCGGTGTCAAAGTTACATTTCAGACGCGATATTGATAAGTTGCGCTATCTGTAGAGTGGCAATGCAGTTATTATCCTTGGTCTGTCAGTACCAGCTTGTGCTCACAGATTTACTGCAACATTCAGTGCTACGGATGTTGCTGGTTTCCTCCTGCCCTAAACTGACAAGTCGTGATATTAGTGGAATAATCTAGAAAGCAACTCTAAACCCCAATTTATTTTATTATTATTAATATTATTTTTATTATTATTAATATTATTATTATTATTATTATTATTATTATTATTATTATTATTATATTACGCTCCTACGTGTTCCAGTGCCGGCGAGCAGGAATGAGTTCCACCGTATTCAGCAGCAGCTGGAGAACGAGAAGTTCCCTCCAGCGTGGCCGGGTGGAAACCCTCGCGCCTTCCACGAGCTGCCTAAAGAGGAGCAAGCCGCCAACGAGAAGAAACGACTGGCAGGTGATGACCACTGATGAGGGTATTAGGTGTCACTGTGTTGAAGTAGGAGTCACTGTCTTGTGATTCAGCAGGAGTCACTCTGATGCAGTAGGAGACAATGTAGTGCAGTAGTAGGCGTCAATGTGGTTTCATCATTAGTTTGAATTGGCTAGGCTGTATGTGTTTATTGCCGTGTTCGTCGCAAATGGGTGAAAGATTCCCGCAGCGACGTTAAACTCCATATTCACTCACTCACTCATATTATTGCTGTGTGCAGCATTGTTCATTTCTTAATTCTATCAATATATGTGAACAATGATTATTGGATACATATTTATTTTGTTTTAAATTTATTATTAATTTTTTATTTTTTTTAAATTTTAACAAAACTTTTTTGAAAAGCTTCCATTTCTTGTTAAGGGTATCCTATATACCATTTAAATAGTATTAGTCTCACAATTTCAGAGTACTGCCGGAAAGCGTACAAGAAGACGAAGATCACGCGCATGGAGGTAAGGACCGCCACGATCTGCCAACGTGAGAACTCGTTCTACGTAGACACGGTCCGAGCGTTCCGCGACCGCCGTTACGAGTTCAAGGGACTGACCAAGGTGTGGAAGAAGAAGTTGAGCGAGGCAGAAGCGAACCGCGACGCCGCGGAGACCAAGCGCGCTAACGGGATGGTGGTGCTGTACGACTCGTTGCAGCTGGCGCACAAGTGCATTCTCAACTCCTTTTACGGATACGTCATGAGGAAAGGGTGAGTTGTGTGAACAATGTTGAAATTATTTTTATTTTATTTTTATTTTATTTTTATTCTTTGTTGGGTTTCTTTAATATATTTTTATTTTTTTTAATTTATTTTGCGCCATCAGTTTTAGCATTCCGTATTACATCCTTGCTTTATTTAGGACATGAATTAATTGTGCACATATTCTTTCCTGCCATCAACAGAGCTCGCTGGTACAGTATGGAAATGGCGGGCATAGTCTGCTACACTGGAGCCAACATCATCACCAAGGCAAGGGAGATAATCGAGCAAATCGGGTGAGGCCCACTCAAGGTTAAAAAATAACTATTACTGTTTTCTCCTATCTTAAACTGACAAAACATTACTG
The DNA here is from genome assembly GCA_032361325.1 of Lepetodrilus fucensis. Taxonomy (NCBI): domain Eukaryota; kingdom Metazoa; phylum Mollusca; class Gastropoda; order Lepetellida; family Lepetodrilidae; genus Lepetodrilus; species Lepetodrilus fucensis. The sequence continues at coordinate 3,438 of JAUTBV010098978.1, forward strand.
AAATAATCTTGAAAGCATCTATAAACTTATATCTCAAAACTTAATTTTTTTAAATTAAATATTTATTAAATATTTTAATAAACATTTCAGACGGCCTCTGGAGCTCGACACGGACGGAATTTGGTGCATCATGCCAGCGACCTTTCCGGAGAATTACGTTGTCAAGACGACGAACCCTAAGAAAGCTAAGGTCACCATTTCTTATCCAGGTGCCATGCTCAACGTAATGGTAAAGGTACGCCGCCATCAAAACAACATATTATTATATTTTATTTTTTTTAAGAATTTTAACATACCTATTAATTTTGTTATTGTCGGAAACAATGCATGGTTCTTTGATGTTATTTAGTGTCAGTAATTTGACTTTGAAAAAAGATAAATGACGGGTGATAGCACAGTTCAGGCCAAAATTAGTTTCCTTTCCAATGCGATCATAATAGGATGTGCTCTGTATATTATATTCTTTATTTGGTAGAAATATTGTTTAATTTGTTCGGTCGAAATATTCGTCACAAATTGTTAAAATATTTCAGCAGCATAATTACACATTGTCAACATATTTTTTAATTTAACCGGTCAGATTATTTTGTAATTTTTTCGGTCAGAATATTTTGTAATTTTTTCGGTCAGATTATTTTGTAATTTATTCGGTCAGATTATTTTGTAATTTATTCGGTCAGAATATTTTATTATTTATTTGGACAGAATATTTTATCATTAGTTTGTTTGACATATTTTGTAATATAATCGTTCGACAATTTTAAATTCTAATTTTCAATTTTAATTTAATTTTTTTGTTGCTCAGGACAGCTTTACAAATCATCAGTATCAGGAATTGGAGGACTCTGCCTCCTTGTCGTACTCGCTCCGCAGCGAAAACTCCATCTTCTTCGAGGTGGACGGCCCCTATCTCGCCATGATCCTGCCCGCTTCCAAAGAGGAAGGCAAGAAACTGAAAAAGAGATACGCCGTCTTCAACTTCGATGGTTCTCTGGCTGAATTGAAGGTAGGAAATCCCTGATTTTAAATTTAATTTTAACAAGTTGTGATTCTAGAAACCCCAATTTAAAATAAATATATATATTAAAATTTGTGGAATTTTATTTTTCAATTTGAAAAGAAATTTATTGTTCTGGGTATCGTTTCTCGAAGCTCTCTTATCCACTAAGGGACAATGGCATTCTCTTAGCAATGTATTAGCTATCGGCAAAGAGAGTGCTAATGAATAGGTCCCTTAGCGGCTAAGAGAGCTTCGAGAAACGATACCCTGGTGGATTTGCACATTTTATGCTGAAATCTGATGTGTAATCGAAACATGGCCATTACAATGGTGCCCAACATGTATTTGAGTTATTTCTCTCCGGTTATTTCCGCATTTGAAAATCGGCCATGTTAAAGGTATCTATTGGACCCGCTGTGTTGGCACAAATGCGTGAAAGATTCATGTAACAATGATAAAACTCCACAATCACTCACGCTTTGGGAGAGCACGTGCAGATTTCAGATTTGGCCGCCATTAACATTCAGCCTATGAAGTTCCCACCCCTTCCCGTAGTATTTTCTGAGGGTGAGTTTGGTCACCTACCCTAGTTACCCTGGTTCGACTAGACAGTGATCCAACTACCCATGGTTCAGCTAAAGTGACGTCACAAATCTGCCATGGGCTAGGGATTTAGTCTGGTTCCAAGATGGCGGCATGCACGTGTTTGTAGCAGGCATGCAGACGACTAGAAATCTACTACTCCGAGTTTGATCACCGTGCTAACTTATACGCAGTTCATATATATAAGTCTCTACCAGACTAGAGTGATCAAACTACACCTGAATTTCTAACACTTCTCCTTGCAGGGTTTTGAAGTGAAGCGGCGCGGCGAGCTCCAGCTGATTAAGATCTTCCAGTCGTCGGTGTTCGAGGCGTTCCTGAAGGGGACGACTCTGGAGGAATGCTACGAGGCCGTGGCAAAGATCGCGGACTACTGGATCGACGTACTGTACAGCAAAGCGGCCAATATGCCAGACTCTGAGCTGTTCGAACTGATCGCAGAGAACAGGAGCATGTCGAGAAAATTGGACGATTACGGATCGCAGAAATCCACGTCAATCAGCACTGCAAAACGTTTGGCCGAGGTGAGGGGTCCTTTTGGGGTGGTGGATTATTTTCTGAGAATTTATGTTTGTTGAAATGGTCTTTGAAATTGGAAATGTAAAAGATTGTTTGTGAATATGGCATTGGAATGCAACTTTACAGTGTTTTTGTCGCATAAGGATGCAGTGGGATTAATATAAAGTTGACTACTCACCCTAATTGGGCCCCTCTTTAAAGGGAAGTGACTCTTAAATTGTTGCAGAATTTCTGCACCGCTCCTGGTGGATTTGTTTTTATATTTTACATTCAGATTTCTTGTTTCCTGTTAAGATCATCTTGTAAGGGTGCAATATTCCTGCTGTCACATTAAGCACAATCGACAATCTTATTAAGATGTTAAAAGTCCAAGGGAAGTAACTGACGTTTGCGATTTACTCCGCAGTTCCTGGGCGACCAGATGGTTAAAGACGCTGGCTTGTCCTGTCGTTTCATCATCGCCAAGAAGCCAGATGGCGCTCCAGTCACTGAAAGGTGAAGGCCGTTCATATGCACAATTGATGTTGTATTCCATGAATGCAATGTAAAACAATAAAACAAACATTTGTCAGATATCTGACTGTAAGACCCATTAGTTAATCATGTATTTTTATAATTTTGCTTGTCACATATGGGTGAAATATTCCCTATGTGGAATAAAACAATAACGCGCTCACTATTATTCTTTCAGAGCTATTCCTCTTGCCATCTTCCAAGCTGAGCCGAGCGTGAAGAGACATTTCCTCAGAAAATGGCTGAAGAAAGCGGATCTTTCCGACTTCGACATCAGAGAGGTAAGTTACGTTCTCGGATAAACTTCACTGCAGCGCAACTCTGTACAAATTGACATGCGATTAGAATTTTGAAGTCGGTATTATTTAAATTTAGAAACACATCCTATTATCTTCTTCTCCAAAGGTGACTTAAAATACTTAAATAAATATTTTTAAAAAATAATTTTTTAATCATCACAACTAGGTGAAAGATTCCTGCAGCGACGTTAAACTCCATAACCACTCACTCACTCCATAGATTATTTAAACCAGGGGTGTGTTCAAAGACACAAGCGCTGAGTAAGCCGCTTAGCTAAACTGGTTCTTGAAACAGTGGCTAGTTTGGTAAGCCGCTTGCGTCTTTGAACGCACCCCAGGTAAATATTCTTCCAAAGAAAATGTCCTTAATGAATTGCAATGTTTAGATTCTGGACTGGGAATACTACATAGAGCGTCTGGGTGGATGTATCATGAAGATTGTTACCATCCCAGCTGCTTTGCAACAGGTTTGTACCCACATTTTCCATACATTTGTGAAATTACTTAGAATTACTTTAACCCTCTCCATGCTGGAGGCAACAGGAGATGCCCTAAAGAGCCGTGTCTGTGTCTAATTCAGCAGGGAGAGGGTTAAGCAAAGTTGTTTCCAGTTGAACTGACGATCCATCTTCATCCTCGATATAAGTAAATCTTATTTTCTTTTAAGATGTTTATTTTATTTAAATTTTTAGAATTTATCTAATTTATCTAACTATCCTTCTCACCAATCTAATTTTAGGTTGCCAATCCCGTCCCTCGAATACCTCACCCTGATTGGCTGCACAAGAAACTAATCGAGAGGAATGACATCTTCAAGCAAAAGAAAATCACTGAAATATTCGCTCCCATGGCAAAGAAATCTTCATCGACGGTTCGTACTTTTCTGTTGCAAACAGACAATAGTTTTCAGTGAAATATTCGCTCCCATGGCAAAGAAATCTTCATCGACGGTTCGTACTTTTCTGTTGCAAACAGACAATAGTTTTATTTACATCTTGCCATTGTAAGTACGTTAAAATAGACACGGATAAAATCACATACAAAAAAAAACAAGTACATGTAAGAGTTAAATGAAAGAAGGTCACTGACATTTTACTATCATTCATCAATGTCCATTGAGTTATCTCCCATTCCTGTGCAGGTAATACTGAATTGTGAGTTATTTGAGTTACACAGGAAGTAACTCTTTATGTTAGTCTCAATTTACTATCAATGTCTGATTTGACCTTCATCCTTTCAGTCCTGTTATTTTACCTTTAGCTTTTAGTCCTATATTTTAACTTTTACCCTTAAGTCTTGTGATTTAACTTTTACCCTTTAGTCTTGTGATTTAACGTTTACCCTTTAGTCTTGTGATTTTACTTTTTACTTTTTGTCCTGTGATTTAACTTTTAATCAATCTCTCTTACCTGAGTAACCGTCGCCTATATTGCCTCCACGATGTAAAACATTAATTCATTCATGCCCGAGTAACCGTCCTATCAACTCACATGACATGTCCTACAGGCCATACTCGAGGACGACAGCGAGGACATCCCGTCCTCTCAGAACGGCATCGGGGACATTGAGGACATCGGAGGACGACGACCGGGGACGACAAACGGCATCGCGGTGTCGCACAAACGAAAGCGTGGAAACTCCGATGACAACACCCCCAGTACTCAGGTGGACTCCCAGTCTCAAGACTCCTCACAGGATTGGAGGGTAGCGCTGGGAGCACCGCCACCTATGGGAGACACTGTGGTGAGTTTGCAGACAGGAAATTGAATTAAAGGTTGAGTTACAGGAATTTTAATTTTATAATTTCTTCTTATTTTAGTAAGTTGTTGGAAGAATAAACAATGAAATGTGATTAATGAATATGTTTTTTGAGATTTAAATTTTCTTTGGAAAAGAATTTGGAATTTATTGTGGAATACATGCCTTTAAATTTGAACAGATGTTTTATGTACGTATCTTTTACATTTCATGAAAATTGGAAGAATATAAAATATCCATATCATACTGTATGATGTAACAAGTTGAACAAGAACTCGTTGCATGGTACATTTCGTAATGTTGTTGTCGCAAATTGGTGAAAGATTCCCGCAGCGACGTTACACTCCATATTCACTCACACACTCACTCGTAATGTTGATAACGTTATGATTTCTTTAATTCCAATATTCCTGCTGCAACGTAAAACACTGATTCATTCATTTACTTTAGCATGAGATTCAGAGAACTGTCTCGTCGCAAATGAGTGAAAAAGATTCCTGCAGCGACGATTAACTCCATAATCACTCACCAATTTTAGCTCTTTTTTACACAGAAATTTTACACTTGAGATTTTCCATTTTTCAGGAAGAGCGTAACGCATGGCTGGTCTACCACAAGAAAAAATGGCAGATGCAAGCGAAAGAAAAACAAGATCGTAAACGGCGACGATTGGACTTTGACGTTCCCATGGCGACGTCAGCGTTCCCGTCACGTGGTCTGACCGGCTTCATGAGACGGACCGCACGGAGCATGATGGACATGCCATGGCAGATAGTACAGGTACTGTGATTGGCTAGATGGCAGATAGTACAGATGCTGTGATTGGCTATATGGCAGATAGTACAGGCGCTGTGATTAGCTAGATAGAAGATGTGTTGTGATTGACTAGAATGAATTAGTGATTAATATTTTTTGAGCAATTTTTTATCGTGTTAAATTTCAAGGAATATGTTCATATTTCACTTAACCCTCTCCCTGCTGGATTATACACAGGCACTGCTGTTCGTGGCATCTCTGTTTGCCTTCAGTATGGAAAGGGTTAAGAGGAATGCGTTTGGGATCAAGTTAAGTTTCAAAGTAGTCTACTAATGAAAAAGCAGGCGATAGTCTTTAATGCGAAGATTACTTTTCTTTTCGTTTACTTAGCCAGCCATATGTTTTTGCATTATTCTCTTGTCCCAAGAGCTTTGACAAGGGGAATCCCCTGGTTCCATAGTAATTTTAACATCCATCTGACCCTGTCTACATATAATCATGAAAAGAGAAGAGAATTAAAATCGCCTTTTATTACTGCTTCAATGTTTTATCTAGACTTGGAGGATAGGAAGTCAAAATGACTTAAAAAAAAGACAAAATATCAACCTTCCATAATGCCTTACTCTACAATAAACTTAAGGGGTCGTTTGTTTTAAGAGAGTGTCAAATAAACAGGTTTTTCTCAGGAGCCAGTTTTAACATTGTTGAATTAAGAAGCTATTGAGGCTTGATGGTCGATCTCGTAAACCTGGTCTGCAGCCCCTGAGTTTGGGCTGTTTCGGCTGAAAACACAATTTCCCATTCTCATCCCTGTGAATTAATTTGACTAACTGTTCCCTCGCTCCCCCCGGCAGTTAATGGAGACAAGTCACCCCGGTCAGTTCCGACTGTGGTGTGTCATCGGCAGCGATCTCCACAGCGTGAAACTCAATGTGCCGCGTGTCTTCTACGTCAACCAGAAGTCACCCAAGGAAGGAGAGGGCATCCGTGAGTTGTCGTCTTATAGTGTTGTCTCCATATCTTGCGTGTGATGAGCAGTTTAGGCCCCGAGATAACGAAACTTTTGTGAGTACGTTTTTGTGCTCAACTCACATGCTATGCTCAAGAACATGACGTTTTATTAACATAATTCTGAGTTTAGTATGAAATCGTACTCAGAAAAGTTTCGTAATCTCGAGGCCTTGCCCGCAAGATTACGAAACTATTTGAGTTCGATTTCACTTCCCTTTTTTTTATAATAATTTCTTTGTTTTACACAATTATTTCACAGGTACATGTCACACGATTCCCAGTATATATGAATACAGAACATATGATAGTAGAATATAAACTTTGCATAATATTTTATAGTTGTGAAAGTAAATATGTAAAATTTTATTTCATGCTCAAGTTAATTTGTTTTTAATGGGAATTCAATCAATGTACGTGTATGTATTCCATCCCTGGCACTGTCACGTGCATGTTTTCTGTCTGCAGTGTGGCGGAAGGTTCAGAAGACGTTGCCACGGTCACACCCAGTGTTCAATCTGTACGAGTACTCCGTGTCAGAAGCCATGTACCAGGAACACATGAAGTAAGTCCGAGTTCGAACCCAGGATAAATCTCTGCGGAAAATAAAAAGTTTTTTAAATAAGTTTCTTCTTATTATTTCCTTTTTCTTTTAAATATATCCTCATGTACATTTCTTCATTGTTTCGTGTCAATCCCCTTCCAGTGACATCAATGCCGACCTGTCGTCACCTGACATCGAGGGTGTGTATGAGACGCAGGTGCCGCTGCTGTTCCGAGCTCTTGTCCGTCTCGGATGCGTTGCCACAGTCAACAGAGAGTTCTCCAGATCCGTGGCGGGCACTGTGAGTTATCTCCCCATTGTTGGCAAAGATTATTTTCCTTGAATTAATTTTATCGTTGCAATTGGGTAAAAGATTCCTGCAGCTACATAAAACTCCATAATCACTTTAATCATTTTGCGTATAGTCATTTGTAACTTTCGTCGTTTGCAGGAAAGGGATACATTCGACCTTGACAAGTTGGATTTCAAGACTCTGGCTCAGTTTTCATACCTGGAACCCGGCACCATCAAACATCTGTATCTGTATCACCATGTCTGGTAAGTCTGTCAGTGCGCGGTCATACGATAGAAACGTCAGAATTTAATTTTTCACGCAATAGTCGTATTAATTAAATCTCATCGCTATCGTTGCAGAGTGATCGGTTATTATATTTTATACTTATTACAATTTTGTCAACAATAATGTATAGTGATTTTTATCAACAATATTGTTATTGAAAGAGATTCCCGCTGCGATGTAAAGCATAAATTCAATTAATCAAATCAATATTGAAAGAATTTTGAAAGAGACTTTAAAAAAAATGTAATTTAAATATTCAACAATATTGTTATTGAAAATGTCCACATTTATTTTGCCATAGTGGTCAGACTAACAAAATGTCGTTATTATTGCAATGGGACTGACTACTACATTTTAAGATTATGACGATATTTTTTCAATAATATTGTTATCGTTATTGTGCTCGATAAATGTTTGAACTTGAAAGAATAAACGTGTGATCACACCGATGACACGTTTATTCTTTGAAGTTCGAACATTTTCTGGGTTTTTAATATTATTGTTATAATTCATGTTTGTGCTTCTCATTTCAGCGGGAGCAAGATGATGTTTGGCTTGTTCTTTCCGTCGTCCAAGAAGGCAACCATATTTGTAGTGGACACAGTCCGAAGTGACCAGATGCCCAATTTGACCGCACTGTATAATGCTGAGAGAAACACAAAGTGAGAAGATTGAATATTCCTAACAACTAACATTGTTTTTTATATATTTGTCCATTCAGAAGGAATACTGTAAATCACGAAATTAATGCGTCACTACTTTAATGCGACCTTCAGATAGACATAAATGCGACACCAATAAAATGCAAATGGTCATGTCTCCATACATGTTTTCTACCAGTACTTACCTTTAATGCGCAGCAATTAAATGCGACAATATGGCGGTCGCATTTTTCACCTTAATATTCTGCTCGCATTAATTTCATGATTTACAGTATGTCATTTACATTCTCCCAACACAATATGCTTTTGCTAGTTTTTCTTATATTCATCGTCCAAATATATGTCCAAAGTATGTCATGGTTATAGATATTTAATTTTAATATTAATTTTGTTACTGCTCTGCATGGCATTTTAAATATTGACATCGGATCAAATAAATATTCCTCAGCCAAATACATTCTCTCAATTCTGCTTTGTACGCATAAACATGAAAACTTCATGAATACAATGTGTTATGTATATTTATTTGATATTCAATTACTTCAGTGTGATATGAGTATTATTGGTATTCACTTGTTTTGATGTTGGACTCTGTACAATCTTTCAGAGTTTCGAAGGGAGCCGACGAGAAGACACTACCAGAAGGAGGCTACACGTTCGACATCCGTCTGGAGAAAGACATCCGCCAGGCTCACCGCGCCATTCAGAGAATTCTGTCTGCCTACAAGGACGAGAGACGAGGACCGACATACATTACAATACAGTCGCCGCACGGTACGTACCAACGTACATTACAAAACATAGCAGGTGGTAGCACAGTGGTAGAGCGTTGGACTTTAGAGCCAAAGTCCAGAGTTCAAACCCGCTCCAATGACCCGGGATCAATGTTTGCAAGCATTTATTTATTTAAAAAATATTTTTTTCATTTAATGCTTTTATTTCTTCTTTTTTCCTTTTTGGTTTGCGAAAGTTATCTTTCTGATGTGATCATGATATAGGGTGCACAAAATCTGCAACAACTTGGCTTAGAATACCATTAACCGAAAAGTGTATCATATGGTTCATAAAATATTAAAAGCCGAAGGGCGAAAACATGTTGCAAGATTTAGTTTGAAATAAATAAAAGCCTGCCTTGAATAGAAGCGTGCTCTGAATATAAGCCTGCCTTGAATAGAAGCCTGCCCTGAATAGAAATCTGCCTTGAATAGAAGCCTACCTTGAACTTGAATAGAAGCCTGCTTTGAATAGAAACCTGCCCTGAATAGAAGCTAGGCCTGACAATGTCACTAAATTAATAGAAGCAGGGCTTCTATTCAAGGATTTATGGTATTTCATTAGTGTTACTGTGTACATGTTTTTTTTCAGATTTCTCTCATCTGACGTCGGTGATGCCAGGTCTGTGCGACTTCCCGCTGGTCCCGATCCACATCACGGACAGCGACGACCTGTATAATGTCCTGGACTGGCAGAGGGTCGGATGTCGCAGACTGCTGCAGCACTACCTTAACATAGAGATCATCCTGCAGGTGTGTATGTGTGTCGCCGTGGCAAACGCAGTGTTATCTTATGGCTATTTGTTGTCATGGCAACCACAGCGTGATCTTGCGGGTAAGTGTCATGGCAAATTCAACGGAGGTCATCCTGTTACTAAGTACATTGTCACGGCAACTGCATATTTCTGCATCTTTTTCCCCCGGCCTTCATGACCACTGTTTCGCATCTTCCAACAAATAAGGGAAGCCTATTAAGGTTTTCTCCACTGACACCCGTGAGGAAAGACGTGGTATGTTCCATCACTGTGAACTTTGTGCAATGCAGTATAATAGCATTTCGAAAGAATGTACACATTTCTCAGTTAAATTTTATAGATTTACAAATAGTTGTTTGTCCAGTAGCATCTCTAAAGGTCATGTGACAATTAAGTACTACATGTGACAATTACATTTACAGTTAACCTATATTTGGCTGTTTTCAACAGATAGCATTCTATGTTATTCATACCATCTTGACAATCCGGGACCAATAATCATAGAAAATTACTGCAAACATTTTGTAGATTATTGTCCATTTCCACCTGAGAAAAGAAATGACAATCAAGTGTTGTTTGTTTCTCGCCAGGCCATGATGGAGCAATGTCGGTACCTCCACATCCCGATCGGCAACATGCCTAAGGACATCACACTGTTCGGCTGCGACCTGTTCTTCGCGCGGCACCTGCACAAGCACAACCACCTGCTGTGGTGCTCGCCGACGGAGAGGCCCGACTTGGGTGGCAAGGAAGCAGACGACAACCGGTGAGCCAATCAGACTTAAAGGAATCATTTTGAGCAGAGTTTTACTATGAATTTAAACCAGACGTCATTGTTCAAACACTTTTACAGCTAAAATACCTGGGATCAGCTGCAATTTTATATAAAAAAATGTTTTAAATGTATTTGTTTGTTTGTTTGTTTGTTTGTTTGTTTGTTTGTTAGTTAGTTATATAGGAGGTCATTATCAAAAGGTTGATGTGTTTTCAGGTTGTGCATGGAACTAGAAGAGAGTTCGTCTGTGGAGGTGAATACTTCAGGCTGTTACTCCACAGTTTGTATAGAGCTGGATATAGCCAGTCTGGCTGTCAACACAATCATTGAGGTACACTGTTTACTATCATACTCAGCTTTCGATTGTAATCGTCGCAAATGGGTGAAAGATTCCCGCAGCGACATTAAACTCCATATTCACTCACTAATTTTTATTGTATTTATATTGTATATATATATATACAAGATTCGCAATTAACACTCACCCAATCGCCCAGGCCATTTCTCCCAATGCTAAAGGTATCCTAAGGGCGAGTAGAAATTCATGTCTTTTGTAAACATTTGTTATTTGTATCATTATTCGGGCGAGTACATTTTAAAAGTTAGTTATTATCCCTGATATAGTGATCAGCAAACTTCAATTGCATTTGTCTCACTTTGCTGACGTCCGAGATTCCTGTGATTTCAGTCGGCACACGTCAACGACCAGGAGGGTGGCAGTGCCGTCAGTTTCGACACGATGCCTCAGACATCGCTGGAGGAGATGATGCAGGGACAGGGCGCGGCCACTATGCTTGCCAGCTACGACGAGACCGCACTGTGCTCGTCCACATTCAGGTAGCCTGCAGTTGTTTCCCTTTGAGTCAGAGTAGGGTTGCTGGGTTTTATTCGTGTGATTTTCAATGTCTATCACCAGAAAATGTTCACGCTTGTTTTTCCTTTGTTTTTACTTTTATTTTGGGCGATTGGCACATATGGGTGAAATATTCCCACAGCAACGTAAAACAATACCTCACTCACTTTCTTTTGTGTGTGACAATTTCAAGATTTACGAATGAACATTTTGCGTTTAGGATCGTAAAGAGCATGGTACATAGTTGGGTCAGAGAGGTCACAGGATATGGAAACGTCTTTGCAGACAACCAGATCATCCACTTCTACAGGTAAGCACAAACTCACTTTGTTTATTTTTTAATTGCCGGGATGCGCTGTCTGTACCGTGGCAATGCAGTTATCATCCTTGGTCTTGTCAGTACCAGCCGGTGCTCTCAGGTTTACTGCAACATTCAGTGCTACTGATGTTGCAGGTTTCCCATTGCCCTAAACTGACAAGCTGTGGTATAAGTTAAAGATTCTAGAAAGCAGCTCTAAATCCAAATTTAAAAAAAAAACTTACATAGAAACCTATCAAATTAGAAACTATTTGTTGGGTCGTCATGTTAATAACAATATTTATGTTCGTAGATGGCTGAGATCGCCAAGCTCTCTCCTGTATGATCCTGCATTAAGGAGAACACTACACAACATGATGAAGAAGGTTTTCATGCAGGTTTGTTAGCATATTAATGTTATTATCCTAAATTGACGTATGGCTGAAATATTCCCGCTACGACACAAGCGCAAACAAACACAATACAACATTTAGCCATATATATTTTTTCTTTTTTAAGAAACAAAATATTGACATTATTCAATTGTTCACACAAATGTGGTAAAGTCTCATTTTTTATATTTATAGTACAGTGGTAGATCGTATGACTACGATAATAATAATAATATTAATATCTAAATTATTTCTCGCAGTTGATTGCTGAGTTCAAGCGGCTGGGCTCGCAGATCGTGTACGCCAATTTCAACCGTCTGCTGCTGTGCACCAAGAAGCGCCACCTAGTGGACGCTCTGTCGTACGTGGAGTACATCACCAACAGCATCAAGTCACGCGAGCTCTTCCACCTCATCGACATCACCTACGAACAGTGTTGGGAGTTCCTTATGTGGCTGGACCCCGTTAGTAGTCGTTTCTATTCTCTAATGCTCCAATGATTTTTAACTAAGCATAGAACATCGCTGTTCATATAGGCTGCCTATGCCACGTAGGGCTTTCATGATAATATCTATTCTCTAATGCTCCAATGATTTTTTACTCAACATGTTGGGTTTTTTTCAATTCTCTAATGCTCCAATGATTTTTTACTAAACATTTGTTTTCTATTCTCTAATAACACTCCAATGATATTTTACTAAAGATTTTTCAAATTCCGCCCAGGGGGCATGACATCAATGTTCGCGAAAGTTACCTTTATGACGCGATATTGATAGGATGCACTGACTGTAGAGTGGCAATGCAGTTAT
>JAUTBV010098989.1:0-16332 GCA_032361325.1 Lepetodrilus fucensis
TAATTGAATATACTTTGCATCTATAACTCGTATTTGATCAATTGCGGCCATCTACATCTGTGATATTATGCCTTTAATATAAGTATTGAAATGTTAGTGTCATATAAGAATATTGTAATATACTACGTTGCATGCCTTCATATCGGCAAAATAAATGTAATCTGGACAGGAATAATGTGAGTAGGCCTATACGGAAAAGCATCGGTTTTATATGCATATGGATGATACCTGACAAAAGATATGGCTACTCGTCTTCATTACCTGTATTTTGGACAGCTATAGCTTATAATAATATTAATAATCATATTAATGCGTCTACCAGTTCTTTCTGCTATATATGCCTACTATGGAAATATACCCTGTAGTCTGTAGGCTATGCTTACGTCTAGATTATCTATATATACATTAATTAGTGTAAATATTATTGTGTTAAAATGTTGTTGTAACAGAATCGACTTACGAGTGTATCTACCGTAGGGCCTATATGAGTCATTCTCAAAAGATGCCACTTTTTCTGTCCTAGGCCTATACAATTGTTGAAATAAAACATTTTGAGATGAAATGTGTTATCTATTTAAAATAAGGGTGAGTGAGTGAATATAGAGTTTACCTTGATTTGTTTTGTTAAATGGTCCAAATAAGAGACATTTCATTGTCCCAAGTCTAACAGTTGAACTTTGGAGGTTTACAGTTCTATGGAAAACGCTAGTAATTGAAAATTCCCATCAATTACTTATATAGCCAATGCTAGATCACTAAGTTCATTGTAAATTATTTGACAAACGTACCTAATTCAGCTCATGTAACATTATTTACCTCTGTCCCCACTTGTTTTGTCTTTGCTGTAACGGCATAGAAAAACTGGAGTAAATAATGTTCCCTTAGGTCAAGACAGCGGAACTTGCTGTCATATTTTGCAGCCAGTATCAGTTTAATAGCCAGCCATGTGCTGAGTGGCATAAGAGGAAACAAGTGCTGAACATTGCATGCTAAAGGTAATACATTGGAGCGTAATTATATTTAAGGTCTTTACTGCAACACCTATTACTATGCTAATGAAAATTACAGACAATTTCTTTATTTGCAGTACTGAAGATCTAAAAATGAAAACTAGGTCTAGAAAAAAAATTGACATAGGGACCATTAATTAATCTCGATATTTCTTTCCCGTAACGGTCAATTTCATTACAGTTCAACGTAAATATAAATCTTTGGTCATTTATGTTAATTTGTTATATATAGACAACAAATGTATCTCAATTGGAATACTGGAAGATGGACAGTTGCTATTTTATCTAAAAAAGAAAACGATTCGTTACTGGAAAGACGTTACTGGAAAGACAGAAAAAGTGGCATCTTTTGAGAATGACATATAAATACACTATCTATGCCAACACTGAATATACAGTAGACCTCGCATATACCGGCCTCAGATAAACCGGACACTCGCCTATAACGGACTGAATCTGAAGTCCTGTTCCTGTCTAACGATAATTACAGCATATGCGTACAACGGACTTCGCATATAAACAGACAAAAATACCCGGTCCCAATGAGTATGTTTTATGCGAGGTCTACTGTAGTTGTCAATTTCATTACCTCCAACCAAAGCTCCTATGATGAACCTGAGAGCTGTGTATAACTCCCAGGAGTTGGAGAAGGCACTGGCAAAGGAAAAACACAACAGCAAGGTGTATTCAACAAACAGAAGTTTGGTGCGACCGAGAAGATCCCCAAGTTGCCCGGTAACCAGCGCTCCAATCAGAACTCCCGCCATCTGCAGTGACGTGATTAGATCCGGAATGTAGTCACGCGCACACACCAGCTGAAACTTAAAGTGTTAATAACAATGAGTATTAGTAATAAAGTAATCAATGATAATAGGAAAGATTGTAATGCTTAAGTTCACAAGCATGTATACATAGGTATACTAAAAGGCATATAATCACAGATATTTATGCTCACTTTGGACTGGTTCTTATGAAACAGGACCACTGCCGATCCTGGGACTCAAACCAGAGTCCAACGCTCTACCGACTGAGCCAAAGGGGTAACCCAGCTGGCCAAGACCAGTAGGAGCATCTTATATCACACCCGGCTACAACTTCATAGTACATTCACATGACATACATAAAATAATGTTTGTACTTCCAAAGACGTTTCCACTGCTGTATGGTTGACTAATACGAAAAAATCGAAAACAAGTGGGAAATGAGAAACATGTAGCTTGTTGTCCATTTTATACATAGACAAATCAAATGTTCATACTTTCACTTTCAGATAAAAATATGCTTGACCATTACATGTCAACAGACCGTGATTGCATGCCTTTAATTTAATCTCTTAAAGACTGGAAGCAACTGAAGATAACTGAAATTAAAGTAATTGTAAAACAAACTTTACCTCACTGAGTACCGATGTAAAGTCGTCAGAGAAGACAATTCCTGCACACGGAATTCCATTGGGCGTACAGTTGTCGGTGTTGATGATATTTGGTGATGAGGTATTTAAAGAGACCTTAACAGTTTCTATCAAACTTTCCACCTTACACGACCACGACGGCTTAGCAGATGTGAATATTGGTAGCAGCATGGCCCAAGCTAGTGGCATCTCAAACATTGACACCAAGATGAATACTCGAATCTGGTATGGACCAAAGGGCCTCAACTCAGTCAGTATCTGTTCGTACTCGGACATTTTGTCGCTGTATGTATTTCAAGTCACATAATTGTTAATCACTTGACCCGTTGTCTTCATCGTTTTTCTTGACAATTCTGAAAAGTAAACATGGTGAATTCGTTAAAAACAACACATCTAGTTCCAGATAATACAGGCAGTGGCAAATTATAAGTCATACCGATATGATCTATTCAGTGTTCGAATGTAAGGTGGTCCTCAGGGTTATTTGAACATCTGCAATGTTAAAGGTATAGATCTATGGGACCCCTGCAAATTACAGATTTGACCACCATTAGCACTGGGCTTATGGCTATGGAGAAGGATCCCCCTTTTTACTTTCTGAATTTCTAACACTGCTAATTATTCTTTAGTATAATTGTTTAATTGCATAGCACTTTTCTCTTCTTTAAAAAAAAAAAAGTCTTATAATAGTGTTCGAAATGGAGCTCGTCCGCATGCCCGCGACAGGGTATTTTCAGCGATGACTGGAAAGGTTTTAGCCTTGCACACCAGCATGTCTACTTACCAGTCATCATCAGCTGATCATGACTAGGAGTGAAATTGCTGGAGTCCTACACTGTTTACTAAATCTTTAATAATATAAATGACATTGGCATAATGTATGGTGTTGATCATCTAGAGGAGTAATCTGTTCTACACCACAAAGTTACATTATCATACTGATAAGTAACACCTTCCCTACGTATCGACAACTGCTACAAGTATGCCTCTTGGTCTACGAATTTTATTGCTTTTTATACAATAATTTCCCCAATTCAGCGAAATTAACATGACTCATTTCTATCCCAAATTACCCAATGAAATTTCCATTTTTTCAATAGTATTGCGAAATTTGTGAGTAGTCCTACTAATCTATTGTTGATCTACAGAATGAAAATATAGAACTTACACACGTTACACAACAATGTATATAATATTTATACAAGAATAAGAAAGACATTGTGTCTTAGTATATAAATGTGCATTGAATAACAAAGCCAGTAGCATAGGTTCTGCTTTTTGTAAACAGTTTTATCAGCTGTTTATCCGGATAAATATTGAGAGTTATCTTTCCATTCTGTTGATGTATATTTTACGAACGTTTCTCCAACTATCCAACGGCGTTTCGTAAAATATCTCAAGTAATGCAGTCTTTTATTTGGAAAGTAGGACTTCTCCAATAACATAAATAGCTGTTTTCTTCGCGTAATATAATATTGGTATGTTCATGCGTACATGATACTTTAGTGCCATGTCTACCTCGTACTGCAATACTAGAATATAATTAAATCACCAAAGAATGCACATATACAATATATCCCGGCTATATATTGTATCCCATTGAACAGGAAACAGACATAATATAGAACTATACGCATCCATGCGGGGGTATTTAAAACGTAAAACATTAATTCAATCAATTTATTGAACGATGCTATTTAGGAATGAAATGCTGCATATATTTTAATTCACATGTACACACAGCGAGATGAGTCTACTTATATATAGGCCTACAGTATATATCTCCAATTCTGAAGGCAATCCCGCACATACATATGATCAATATTATGCATTTCATGATAGATGGATGTTACCTACGGCTACAGTTATATATAATTCCAGTATAGCGCTCTATGAATACTCAAAGTGGATGCCAACAACCGACTATTATATAGTAGTGACAATCTTGACAAAATGTAGCCTACTTGAATCGATGGAAATAAGTATTAAAAGTATTGATATAGGGCTAGATCTAATTATTCAATAACGCTACTTCTTCAACATGTGGGAATTCATTAGTCACAACAGGTATAAGGTATAAACATTCCGGACATTCCGGTAGCCGATGTATAGTCCTCACATATGGTTATAAATTACACCTAGATCAGGTTTCTTAAAATGTTTTCCAACACCGACTAAATACAACTGAAAGTACAATTTTAAAAGTAAACGGTAGACTGGTTCTTACCTACATAGTCATATAATGTACGATTACTGTGAATACAGCATCCCACTGGACGATTCTTGCTCAAGAGTACATGATATGTATTGTCATAGCATTGGTTCCACTGGCAAATCTAACGTAGTATTACGGTATAACAAAACAAAAAATACCTTTCCAGAGTATATGTAGGTTTACACATTTATATAATTATTACGGGGAACATATAGTAATAAAATGCAAATAATCACGAAAGGCACATGCAGTTTCTTGTAGCATACTTTGAGGAGCAGATTCTTGACCAATGACATTGTGGTAACGTTATTAAATCTTCGACAGGATCACTGCGATGGGCTTAGTCCAGTCAGAATGCCCTCTTGTTGCACTTACGAAAACACGATACCAAAATAGCTCCGCGGAGAGTACGACAGCAGCTATCAAGTCCTACCATGACCATTTCAAGGCCGCCGAGTATGTAAATAATCTATAGCTGGGGGTATAATATTGGAGTGGGCGTACATAAAATATACGATAATAATAAACTTTATACGCTAAATGACGTATACTTCACTTCCTCGGGCTATGCCCCACCGATAGCAGTAGGCATGGATTGCGCGGGTTTCTCGCGCATGACGCAACGTGGATGTCAACATTGTATCGTCCTGTCCAGTCAGTGTTATGTAAACAAACACGAAAAATGAGCATAGTTCTCGATAGCAGGACACTTGGAAGCAATCAATCACACTATGTGGTACAGGATCATCAGCTCTATAACTTTGATTTGGGAGTCGTTTTAAATTAGACAGTGAATTATTGTTTGATGTCGAAGATTCCCGCTGTGACGTAAAACAATAATTCACTTCAATTTAAGCAAAAAAGCTAGACTAGGAACTATAATCTCAGATTCTAAATCGTAATTTAAAAAACCCAATTAAACATTGTGAATATTCCTTTCATCTAAACATTGTAAACTTTAATAAATATTGGTCGAGCTTGGGCTATATCTAAGCTTCATCAATCTGTCTTCTTTCAGATACTATTTTAGCACCCATTAGTTTAAAGGCATATCACAGTTGATAAGCATGTATAATCGGACAAACGAATTTCGATCAGAGACTAATTAGGCTCGATTTATCCACCAAAAGTTGTTATTTAACGATGTACTTATTCCCCAACACTCGATAATTATAAAACAAATCATATTTTATATTAAATAGGGGAACATTCTATTTATCTGGTCATGGAAGCATCTGTTCCGAGCACGAATGTGCGAGCAAACAGTTGTCCCTTTGCATGATCTCTAAAGTCGCGTTTGATTTAAACCAGCCTCCAAGAGTCGCAGGATTACAGTGAAGATTTGTCAAAACACACAGCGGTGGAAAGCTTTTTGGAAATACAAACATGATTTTATGTATGTCAAGTGAATGTACTTTGCAGTTATAGCTAAGAACTGCAAAGAACTAGTCCAAAACAACCATAAATATCCGATATTATGCCTTTAAACAATCATAATCACTACATTGTCATATTAGTTTAAACAATCATAATCACTACATTGTTTTCATCATTAGTTTTGTTACTAATATGACAGTCTACATTCCATGTGGTAATGTAAATCATAACAAACAAACAAAATATTATCGCACAAATTATTCCAAGATATCGTTTTTTTTGCGCTTTATTTCATGAAGCAGGATGTTTTGTACAAGCAAACGCTTTGTCATTTCAATAGTGATGACATTCTGACATTATAAGTGGGTCTTTTCGTGTGTTCTTTCCACTTTGTAGCAGCACTGACAGGTGAACATTTTCTGAGTTGTCGAGTTGAGTTAGCACTTTTACAAGTCGAGATGCATGATGTCCCAGTACCGGAATTTTCAATTTGAATTAAAACTAAATACAGCTTCCCCATGATAAAAAGTCAAATAATTTATAAACTGGAGTGGGTTACATCTTGTCGAGGTATTTGTCCAGCGGGGGAATGGTGTCTGCGAGACCCTTGCGTTTCCTCGTATCCGAAACGACGACGCCGGGCTTGGAGGCAGGGTCCAGGGGATCGCCAGGCATGATCTGCCAGTGATCAAACACGCACTGTGGGAAGGCCTGGCCTCCTGTGGCGGCACGCAGCGCCGAGGTGAAACCTGCAATTGTGAAAGTAGGTTGTTATTGTTTAACACAGACCTGCCTACCCATGAACAACCTTTTCAGGAAACCAGGAGCGTATTCTATTCAACACTCAACCTACACTAGGCAGGGTATAAAACTCCAGCAATTTCACTGCCAGACATGACTGGCAAGTCTTGAAGTTACCCGTCCACATGCATGTTGGCCAGTGGTCGATCATGTACATGCAAGGATAAAACGTTACCCGTCCTCGCTGAAAATAACCTGTCATGGGCGTGCGTGCGGACGGGCTCTATTTCAAGGGTACTCGTATCATCATGAGTGTTTGGTCATTGGCTAATTTCATTACCCTAGGGTTGATCGAATGTTTGAAACAAATTCCCTCCAGAGCTCTTAAACAAAATCTCCCCGTAAATTTAAGAATCTGTCAGGAATACAATCATCATTCAAACTTTTTAAACAGTTATCTGGACACCAAAGTGTTTGAAGACAGTATAATACTTCCGCTTTTGGAATTTTCAGTTAGAGGGCTATGCATACCGAATGACTCGTTGACAGGCAAATGGGCCTTCTGTGTGCTCATGGATGTGCCGAAGACATCATTATCCTCAAAGACGAGACCACGACGCTTGTTCATGACGCCAAAGATTCCTGAGGCAGCTTGTCGTGGGCACTGGAAATAATGGACAGAACATTTTCAAACAGACTTCAATGATAGTCATGTCCAAAGGCATAATATCACAGTTGGTTGGCCGATATGGTCATCTAGCACGGTTTTACCTGAAAATAAATGCATTTGTTTCGACTACACAAGTACTTTATACAACCAGTTAACCTGTTCCACATGTCGCTAGTTATCACTATTTTAATTTCTATTAATATTTATTAATTAACGACTCGCTCATAATTCTGCCAGTGTTCGCAAAAGATTGCTTTGACCGTGTTCAGCGAGTAGAGTTACATCCCTTAGTGAGAAAACCAGAAAAAAATTGATATCAGACATACTTTACACGGGTTATACCAGGAAGTGTTTACAGCAATACAATTTTATCCATCTTGCAGCGGTAAAACGATATTTGGAGGTACAATAGCGATTATGTGTATGCTAAGAGCATGTACTTTGCATTTTTAACTCCAATTTTGCCCAAAACGACAACTTAATTTGTGTTAAGACTGATATTATGCCAAAGAGTATTTCCCCCCTTATATCTGGAAATGTTCTTTTCGCCATTTCCTTTATCTGGATCTCCACAAGCTGAAGGACAACAGTTCTGACATTGGGTCTTACCTGGATCTCTACTAGGTAGACGGGCTCCATGATCCTTGGCTGGGCGGTCAGCACCGAGGCGTAGAACACTCTCCTGGCTGTGGGGATGATCTGGCCACCACCGCGATGGATGGCATCAGCGTGAAGTGTCACGTCGTAGATGTTCATACGTGTTGCACGCATGTTTTCGTCGCACAGAACACCCTGGAATACGCCAAAATGTCAAATATAAATGAGTCTTTCAACAAAACATAATAAATATTTCAGAAATTGCCTCTCATTACTAAGGATTCTGTTCAGCATATTTGGATTTGGATGAGTGAGTGAATATGGAGTTCGTCACTGCGGGAATCTTTCACCCATTTGCGACAAATTTAAATTACAATTAGGAACAATGTTTAGAATGACGGCTACATGACACGATTAAATTGTCCATCTCCACAAAACCTGCTCACCAACAATGCAAGAAATCTGCGGAACTTAATAAATGACGGTCTATTCTACCCAGTGCCCATGCTGCAACGATCACTTACATCCTTGGTTGCCCACTGGAATCCTGCAACTACGCTGTCCTTGATCTCATTGAGGTACTGCACGGCCTTAGTGCAGTCCACCAGCAGGTTGGGGCCGGTACCCTCCGGTCCGAAACTCCAGATCTTCCTTGCCTCGGTGATGTCCCAGCCATGCTTGTCGGCTAGGATGCGGCCACGTTCCTTGAACTCCATTTTTGGCGTGATGTTGCCCTGATATCGAATAAATGTTCATTATGCATGTTTTAAAAGGAAGAACAAAAGGATCAAATCAAATATTTCCGGTAATTTATATTTTATATATTTTTTAAATACTTTAAAAACATTTTACATATCTTAAAAATATTTTACATATTTTAAAAATATTTTATACTTTTTTGAAAGCACGCAATTGTTAGACGTTCTTATTAAAAACAGACTGCTCACCCCATCCACACATGCCCCCAAAATACAGAAATTTCAAAAATACAGTGATAATTAACAACATACATCGTCGATCTCCCTTGGCTCGGCATCCAGAGGAGCGGCTTTGCAGTGGAGTCGGTTGTGCTTGTTGGGCGACTTGGCCAGACACACGAAGGCGGACATCTCGGCCACGGTCTCCCTGTACGACACCACTGGGTCGCTCCTCTTGATGGGAATGCAAGCGTGGTCCTCTTCTAGATCCTTCAGACAGATCTCCAGATGGAGCTCGCCAGCGCCTGCGATGATGTGCTCGCCAGACTCCTCGATCAGACACTGCAGAGAGAGGTGCGGCATATTTTTATGTTGCGTTTATTTAAACTAGAGTAAGACCAAGCTCACTTCAACAGTCTACAAAGTGAAACTTGACTAGAATGTTAGTTTCTATCACTGTTTAAAATCACTGAGTGTTTTACATTGCAGCAGAAATATTTTACCCAAACAACTATTAATTCATTCAATGCAGAAGATACTAGAGGAAAATTTAATGTGTTGACCAAAGTAGAGGAAACTTAGTTAAGTGAATTATTGTCACAGCAGGAATCTTTCACATGTACATGACGATCAACGTTAGGCTCGATTCAAGGTACACGACATCACAAAGGTAAATTTGGTAAATTAACCAGAGTAGACCCAGCTCGTTTCAATACAGGTAAAAGTCAGATTGAAAAGAAAACTAGATCAAATACCTGAACCATAGGGTCAGACTTTGAAAGACGCTTGAGACCTTCTACCAGCTTGGGCAGATCGCTGGGGTTCTTGCACTCTACTGCCACTCTTACAACGGGACTGACAGAGAACTTCATCACCTAGAGTAAACAAAAGATAAATATTTTTCATGAAAAACAAAGAAGTTTTTATTAATGCAGTAACAATCACAATGAGAGCAGGTTTCTACAATTTTAGTTCCTCTTCGAATTTAAATGTTAATTTTTCTCACCTTCAAATTGTGAGCCTGGTCGAACGTGGAGATGGTACCTGTCTTCACGAGGTACTGATCCACACCCACCAATCCACAGATGTTTCCACAGGGCACATCTTCGATAGCCTCAGTGTATCTTCCCATCATCAATATCGTTCTGCAATTAAATCATTGAAACCGTTACAAGATGCAGTGCACCACAACAAAATTCTACCTCAATTTTTTTTTCTGTAATTACATACACACAAAATAATGAAATACGAACTGTAATGAACATTTTATATAAACAAATATACATATTTATTATTTTTAATACAAATAACCACCAACAAAATATAAAATGATTTGATTGATTGTATTAATGTTTTGCGACAACTATATAAAATGAACAAGTGTTGTACATCTCAGCTGGAATAATAACCACACAAAAAAGGAGAATATAAATCAAAAGTTTGTGCACACACCTCTGGATGTTCTTCAGGTACAAGTCAGACTTGGACCCGGGCACGAAGTTGGGTCCCATGATGCGGACCTTCTGCCCAGTAGCCACAGTTCCGGAGAACACACGACCGAAGGCGTAGAAACGTCCCTTGTCTGATGTGGGCACCATTTTGGAGATGTACATCATGAGCGG
Organism: Lepetodrilus fucensis; assembly: GCA_032361325.1. Taxonomy (NCBI): domain Eukaryota; kingdom Metazoa; phylum Mollusca; class Gastropoda; order Lepetellida; family Lepetodrilidae; genus Lepetodrilus; species Lepetodrilus fucensis. The sequence continues at coordinate 10,561 of JAUTBV010098989.1, forward strand.
TGCCTTGGGGTCGCACTTCTTGACTCCTGTAAGCAGATTTTTGATTGAATTAAAACTAAACAGTATAATTTGAGAGAAATCAAAACCAATATCAAATTATATACATTAAAAATTAGCTTATGGAGTAACATTTTTGCACAATGTATTAAGAAAGGTTAGATTATGTAGATCAGAGTGATCTAAAAGAAAGCACAATAGTTATAGTTTGGCATTAAATACATGTATATGTAGAAGAACATCAGCACCTGCAAATTGAACCTTTTTGCTGCACGAATACTATATAAAATGAACAAGTGTTGACCCATATGCAAAAACAAGGTAGACAAATACATCAGTTTTACAGTAAAACCATCAACTTCCTCCATGCTGGAGGCAACCGGACGTGCCCAAAGGAGCAGTGCTTGTGTAATCCAGCAGGGAGAGGGTTAAAGAGCAGTAGGGAGGAGGTTAAGCAACTCACCAACAGCAACCTGGTCGTCGAGGGGGCCTTCGTACAGCAGCTCCATCCTGTAGTTCTGAGCAGTGACAGGTGATGGCAGATGGAAGACGATCATCTGCAACATGGCGTCACCAGCTGGCAGCCACTTCCTCATGAACACCTGAAGCACAAACAGCTTACATCACTCCTTTGTATACAATTGCAAAACGAGTAGATTTTTAATCATTTGAATTATGGCTCACATTTTATATTGGGATTTGCAAACAAAACCAAGTTGAGCAAGAAATCTCAAAAGGAGTTTCGTAACCCCGGGGCCGGATCTTGGAACTTGGGGAAAGTTTTAATGCCAGCGGATCATACCTTGAGCAGAGGTTTCCCCTCAAGTTCACGTTCGTCGTGTGTCATTGTAACCTTCAGCTTGTCAACGAGGGCAATGGCGTCTTCCTTCTTGCCCTTCATGCAGGTGTTGAAGACCTATAACAAAATACTTTACATTAGAACACACTAAAACATAGCAAGAACATGTTACTCAAATTTACATGGCATTTTAGAGTTGCTTGCATAGTCGAGAGCTAAAACAACCATGACGCCATACCTTGTAGATGGGATCAAGGATGTACTGTGTGAAACCGCGCTTAGCGTCAATGGGCATTTTGGCATCGCCTTTGTACCACTTCTTCTCGGCCTTGCTGTAGAACTGGTCGCCCCACAATCTCTTCATGATCTGGGTCTCGTCGATCTTGAACATGTTGACGTACATGCGAGCGAAGTCCTTCAGTGTGAACGCCCAGCCGTGGAGACCAGCCCCAAACCCAACAGTTCCGTGAACAGGGGTCACCTGCAAACACCAAATCAAAACTTGTGTTATCTGATAAACCATAACAAAAAATCAAATGACTTTGATCATAGATTCAGTTAAGCTTTAGGCCTATTAGTATTGCATAAACCAATGCCTATTTTTGTCAAGTCTTTACAAGCAGGGCTTCTGCAAATTTGCAAGAAGCTATCTACGACAATCTGGTGCTGCACTGGTAAAGACCTCACCTGCAGGTCAGTGTTGTAGTTGCCCAGGTCAGTCGGATCCTCCTCGCCAGCGTATTGGGAGATGATCACATTGATGTTCTCGATACTCTTGCGGAACGTCTGGTACATGTCTTCAGCCTCCAGCTGGAGGGTCAGCAGAGCCAAGTCCATCTTGTTCATCATGAGAACTGGTCGGATACGCTCAGAGATGGCCTGACGCAGCACGGTCTCAGTCTGCACACACACTCCTAAGAGGACAGAGACAGGCATCAAACATGTTCCCATTGTCAAGAGTATATTACTTTTATTTTATTTTTGTTGACACGAGACGATTTATTAATTGCTTAATATCGCAACTGGCATCTTTCACCCATATGCGAAATGAACCATCTTCTATCTGCGCTGAAATCTGCATCTTAAATGCCTTGCACTAATTACCAGAGACGCAGTCAACGACAACCAGGGCTCCGTCCGTAACACGGAGGGCTGCAGTGACTTCGGAGGAGAAGTCAACGTGGCCGGGGGAGTCGATCAGGTTGATGAGGAAAGCGTTACTGTCCCCCTCCCACTGCTTGGATGGATTCCTGATGTACTTGGTGTCTTTCTCATCTACCTCGTAGTACAAGGAGATCGCACTGCAAGAGAAGACGGATTGAGTGAATATAGAGTTTAACGTCGCTGCGGGAATCTTTCACCCATTTGCGACGAAAGAGAAGACTGAAGAAAACGTGAAAATGTGTAAAAATACCACAATATTCATCTTCCACATTTCTTCAAAATTGCTTCCATTGATTTAACGATTTCCTTATCATATGGGAAGCAACACATAAAAACTATGGATATTCCCAAAATCCCCATCAATGGTTTAATTTAGCAATAGAAAAAAAATTAAATATCTTATATTTTATTATTTTTAAATTAGGGTTTAGAGGCTGCAATCAAGATCATTCAAGGCTTGTCAGCTTGAGGGCAGGAGGAAATCTGTAACATCTGTAGCACCGAATGTTGTAGCAAACCTGCAACCACCTGCTGGTACTGACAAGAACATGAAGAGAAGTTAATTAAATATCTGGTCAAGTGATGGCGACACTTACGTCGACTTGATGGTAATGCATCTTTCCTGCTCGTCTTTCCTGGTATCTGTGAATCTTGTTTCACCAGCCCTGCTACTGGCTATGATACCAGCCTTGCTGACCAAGGAATCTGTCAGCGTAGACTTGCCATGATCTACGTGAGCAATCACGGACATGTTTCGTATATTCCTTTTTTTGTCCATGATCTCACGGATCTGGTCTATAGTGAAGTTCACCTAGAAAAGAATTTAAAATAAAGTAAACCAAAGTAAACTTTCATCGACTGCATTTTAAACGAATACAAAACAACAAACTTCCTTAAATGATATTTCAAGTCATGGGCAGACTCAAGGTGTGATTCCATTAATACGGCTGCGGTCCTGCTCGGGTCCCAACTCATTTCACTACAAGTGTTTCTACGGTTGGTGTGCGGCGCGGGTAGTAAACTAGACACACCTGCGTATTAATGGAATCGCACCTTTACATTTATATTATTGTATATTGATATCATAATCTATAATATGTCATTTAGAAATTGTCTTGGTACAGACAACTTTCTCCTTAAAAGATATGTTGAGATAATATAGAAACAAGGATGTCGGCAATCACAAGTTTAATTTATAACTTTGTATCCTAATAATTCATATTTGCAGCTTAGTACGAAGAAATAGATGCCTACCTCCGACATAATTTACACTATTTACTATTGCATCACACAACAACCTGTTGCATTTTACATATCCCGGTAAATCTTGACAATCTGTATACCAGATTAATCTAGTTCCAAAACTACTAATTAAAATCGTGTACAAATCAAAACAAAATGATCACAATATTAATATTATTCGGGATAACTATTATTGGTACTCTTCCTATTTTATCGTTTCATTCACAATATTATTATTACGTTCATAACATTACTGTGTGGGTGGAGTTATCCTAATAATTGTGTCGGTATTTGGTATCCATTTTTGTTCCATATAATGTGTCATACGGACAATACTTTCATAATTTGTCAAAAAAACCTATCTAAACCAGGTGAACTTTTACAATCAGCTGTGCGCCCTCCACGTTTTCATAGTTTGTTTAGATCGGATCTTGGACCATGCTAAACTCGGAAATACAGTCTTATCCATGTGAATTCACAATCGGCAACATTTCCCATTACATACATTATTACATCTTGATTGTTTTTATTATATTCAACATGTAACAACATTGATGATAACTTCTTGAAATGTACGAGGTCAATCTATGGCGTAATAGACATTGTGGACATGTTGACAGGAGTAAAATATGGATACGGTTTTAACACAAACACACAATTTCCACCGTATTTAAACTATGTATACATAAAGAAGGATATCTTATTTGTTTAATTATCAACAAAATTAGTTATGATGAGGCCTACCATCTTGGATCGAGTTTCGATTAGACAACCCCGTTTCACACAAGTTGTCTTTTCGGCGAACCCGAATGGAAAAGGCTGAATGGTAGTCACGTGACGTCACTTGCGAAATATGTCGGATGCCACGTTTTGACGCGCATTCGAAGACTGGAAATATAACCACACAGTAAATACAATTAGTGATAAAATATAATAGTTTGTCGATATTATTTTGTCATAGAACTCAATTAGTGATACTATTTGTACGAAACAATACCTGAATATTGTATGCTCTAAACTAAAGTAGTACATTCCCAAAAGTAACTCGTATCTACCAATGGAGTAGCAATGATGATTCAGTATGTGATCCAATGATTATTACTAATGCATACTGGTTTCTCTGGGAACAAAATATTGAAAAATAGAGAATAAGTAGCAGGTGCGCCCAACCAAAAATAAATATTATATAAACACACCAAACAAACTCAACAAGTTTAAATTAAATGCATTACAGGTCACATTCGTTTTATTGTTGTTTTAAATTTATTTTAAGTTTAACTTTTAAATAGTATCATTTAAATAACATGAAGATATTACTACTACAGAAAATGTAGGAACATTGGGATGGAGTACGGTATACACTATACAGTGCATTAAGTAGGGAAAGCTGTATATTGGGCATGTTTTTTTTGTAATGGTCATTGTGGTTAAGCAGACCGTTAAATGCATTGTTTATTGATTGCACATGGTACAGGAGATGAAAAAGAAGAAATGGCAACAAATAAAACTTGCCTTAAAATATAATTATTTACTGGAACTGCAAAAAAAGTTTCTGAAAGTGGCCCAATTAAGGGAACGTGTTCCTAGTGTGGGACATTCAGGGGCTTAAATTGGGCATATAGAAACAATGAATGTAACGGTTATAGAAATTGTGACATAGGTCCATTTATGTTATTTTCTTTAGTTTATTATGTCTTTAAATAATGAATACAAGGAGATGGCGTAGCCATAAATAGCAAGATATGTACTCCAACACTAAAAGACGTTGTTTTTATGACAAAAAATAGCAGAAAAAGGTGGGTATCATAGGCACATTTAGTATGTCCAATATTGGAACATTGCCGTGCCCATTTTAGGAACACATATAGTAGATAAAGTAGATAAAAGTAGGTTAGATTGATGCACTAAACCGTTGTTGCATACAACAATCATTAAAATGTGTTTCATATCATATTAGTTATTCGATACTTGGTGACACATGATAAACATATTCACTATACGGAAAAGTAATGTTTATAGATTTTACTCGATTAAGTAATTTATTCCGTTGTTTTATGTTCTGATTGTCATTATGACATCAGACTGATCATTCCAGTATAAAGATATCCCTTGTAAAAATGCCTAAACGAGTAGAGGGGTGTTTGGAAAATTTCGTAGTCGGGAGGCAGAAGGGTTGAACCGGGAAGTAGCGTACATACGATGTCTTTTTAATGGTTTCTGGTAATTTAGGGTGTCATTTAGGAACCCGAGTTGCTGGATTGTGAGTCCAACAAAGTATGAAAGGCAACTACATATCTGACGTCAATACCAGAATCAAATAAGCAGGACAAAGGTTGATTCTGAAATACAAAGGGGTTTCGACTATGTGATACACCAACAGCAGCAACCGAGAAGCAAGCCGAGATGCAAAATAGATTTCAGCAACCGAAACAGATACAACTAATTCAAGTGTGCTGCGAAAAAGTATGTTACAACACTACACAACTAAATCGCGAATGAGACAACTAAATCGCAAATTAGACTAATACACCCAAGTCGCGAATGAGACAACTAAATCGCAATTGAGACAA
>JAUTBV010099000.1:0-16330 GCA_032361325.1 Lepetodrilus fucensis
AGCACCTTTGGTGCCATTGCAACTTGCCCTGACTTGCTCTGCGGGCAAATAACTCAAAATGTTAGTCTGGAGCCCTGTATATGCATATAATATTGGCGATTCTTAACCCTCTCCCTGCTGAAGGGAACTGCAAAAGCCCTAATGAGCAGTGTTTTTGTCTAATCCAGCAGGGAGAGGGTTAACAGAGATGAACAAATTGGGGCAAATAATACTGGGGTTTTCTTTTTAATGGAATACATTAATTTAGTGAATTTTAGAATTTTCTAAATTTTTCGAGCTTAAAATTAAGTAATCATTAGTCAGTCATTTGTATGAGTGTTAGAATTAATAGGAGCATTATGGCGAAATGGAGAAGAAATTAACACATTCTCAACAGCATTTTGTGGGAAACTTTCATAGATCATGTCTTGTATAGTTAGTCCATGATAGTCTAATTAAATCTCATAGTATTTTTCTACATGTTAGCCTTATAAATGTAATGTCTATATTCTAAAAATAATAAATCATTCCAATGCATGCTTTATAAGAACTTGTTAAAATATGTTTTGATTGTAAATGCATACTGTTATTGCCACTACTATTTTAGATGTTAACATTAGTATGGTAAATAATTGCATGATTTTTTAATTTACTTTTAACCACAAACATTATTAATATTATAACTTATATTAATTGTTGAATTCTAAACTTGACCAGGTACTTTATTGTTCAATCACTTATAGTTTGTAATTTTTTTCATGGATATAATTTCCATAAATGTTCAAATTCACATTTTATGAGAACTTATTTATGCATGTCCATGAAAAATGCTTTACTTAGGCTCGTGTACCTTTCTCTCTGGTAGAGATTTGCTCAACTTTGCATCTTGCCAGTTTCCTAGTTTTGATTAGTTGTGAAAGGCACTGAAAACAGTGGCACAGAATAGAGAATGTCATACAAATCATTACCAGAATCCTACATGTAACCATCATATTATTATCCTAATTGGTGACGGTTTTGAGTTTTCTTAATTATATGCTTAATTGCTTTTAGATTTTTATCTTCATAGTTAGATTGATTCTCTTGTTTGCTATTTGCATAATTGTTGAGCAATGGATACTTTCAGGGGATTCGATCGAGATGTAGACTAAGATTAGAAGTCGTACGAGAAAAGATTTGAAATGTACCTGCATATTGATTACACAGTAGTGATTCTCATAATGAAGAGACAAATTAAAGCATGGCATACATGTCAATTTACTACAGTATGACATTAACCCTCTCCATGCTGAAGGCAACCGGAGGTGCCCTAAAGAGCCTGTGCCTAATCCAGCAGGAAGATGGTTAATGAAGCACAGCTAAAAGCATTTATAGCTAGCTGTACAAATAAAACACAATTTCCCCTGAAAGTGTCCATTCATTGGTGCTGTTGAAGAGTTTCCGAGATATTCCAGTGTTCAGCTAGTCTTGCGTTGTGCCATATTACTACTACCACCATATTTATGCATATTATACATCTGTGTTACTTTCCTTTTACTGCAAGTTTGGGTCTCACGTTTACTTACTACCAGAAGAGAATTTTGTTCTGAAAGAAACTCAGGTTTTTGTACCTTTATATTTATATGTCTTAGGTTGACATTCTGTGATATTTTACGACATATCTCGTAGTGTCTGAGACTATTGTGTACCGTCAGATTCCGTCATGATTTGTGTGCAAATTCCACCATTAAACAATGACCCATTGCAGTAAAAATTGTATGTATGCTTTTAATTTTGACTGATTAATATTCACGTGATCGAACACGTCTTTATATTGATATCAGCTATGGCCATGATCGTATCCTACGCAACTACTGGTTCGATAGGAAACATTTCTGTATGAATGTAGAAAAACTGTTGGGATCTCTTGTTACTTTACAAGCTATGATATAAGTGAATCTTGAAAGTGGCTCTAAACCCTGATTTAAAAATAAATAAAAACCTAATTAATTTTAAATGGGAAGGCATATGTAGCCATTATCATACTTGTCACAAGTTTTGCTTTCAGTTCCACAGAACAATCGTGTCATTCTATGAGAGACAACTCCTATACCAGGTATGGGAAATTATTACTCTGATAGCAATACCATTATTCTCTGGAACCAAGACCCAGGCTCCCAAGATTAAGGAAACCTTTTTCAGTACAATTTCTTGCTCAACTCAAAAAAACAATCCCTGATAACATTTGAGTTTGGCAAGAAATTATACTAAAAATAAATGTCATTATCTCTTTTGGGGCAGGGGGCCTATTTTCAAAACGTTCTTCTTAAACTCCATATTCACTCACTCTTACAAACTTCTTAGCCTAAGAACACTTCTTCATGACTCATCTTACGGCTATGAACTGTTCTTAGGCTAAGAAGTTTGTAAGAATATTTCGAGAATATGCCCCAGAACTAATATTATTCTCTTTATTCCACTTGTTCAAAATTGATAATTAAAGAAATCGATCCACACAAGTTTATTTTACAATACACATGTGTTATCTATCTACCTATTCTAAGTGGCAGTACGCAGTAGGTTATCTAGCATCGCTGATTTCAATTTGAAGACGTGAGCTGTCTCTATTGAGACCTGAGAATGGATCTACTCCCGAGAGAGTGACTGGATACAATCATGAAAGGGTGGGCTGTGCCCATGTGTATTACGCTGTGATTCACACCAGTCAATATTACTATCTATCCTGCTATATTTACATTTGCACTTACTACTTTGAGTGTTAGATCCAAAGTTACAAAGTTCAGATGTTTGCAATCAGAGCTTATCAATAAAGCATTATCATTATGTACTTATTAGTGTTGTGTTGTTTGTTTGTTTCTATTTGGTAGATACTGAGGTGAATCTTATGAAATTATATATTATTTTACTACCACCTTTGTTCATATCATTTTGTTTTTATTATAATATTCTGAGCAGAATTTCAAAGGTTAAATATTTTTTTATATAAGAGCATTTTTGCGAGATAATAAAAATAAAATATCAAAATTATTGTTGATGTAAGATACAAATCTTTGAGTTGCACTTTGACAATTGCAAACGATCATCTGACTTATCTGCAACTAAAACAAAAATAGGATTTTTATTTTCTTCTTTATCATGTTGATATTGGACCATCTTAAGTTTTGACAACAAACTAAGTTGAAATGTACGGAAGCATAAATTAATATGCAAGAACATATTCCAGCAGGTTTCGATCATGACCAGGCAACTGGTCCCACACAACATGAAACACAGGGTAGCTAAATGTTTGCTGAAATATTTATCCGTCATAGTCTAGAAAGCTGTCGCGGGGTAAGAGTACTCAGTCTCGTGTCCTAGATACGAGTGAAGAGAAAAGCTTCATTGATTATAGCCAATGGTGACCAAGGACCCTTATCTCCAAGTTGTTCGAAGCAGAGAAAATTCGGACATAACCTGTGCTTTTCTGTCTGGGCTTGTTCCAGATAATAACGTTGTTTAGTTTCACATACATCACGAGATAATATTAGAATGTGCAGGTAATCCACAAACGAGCGGGACATTCCATATTTAGTTTACTTTCACCTAGGTAGAAGAAATGTCCATAAACTTCCATGTCTGTCTAGAATACATGTAATTAGAACTTGACCTAGTTCATGGACATATTCTCTAATCCACCCAATGGGAGCATATCAGGAAGGCCATAATATTGCCAACTGAATTTTCTTTGCCCTTGTAAATTATATGGCTCCATAAAACACTCCATTCTGAAAACGGGTCTGCTGTTGACTGATAGTCAAATATTGACTCAGGGTGGCATGACTTCGCAAATCCAGGATTGGGTATCCGGGGAAAGACCTTCCAACGTGGTCTGAACGACTAGAGGAGTCTATCTTTAAGACCCATGACTGCAAACAGATTTATCACTCGCGTTTAATAAGTCAATATTAAAAGTAGGTTTGTTCATCTATACAGGATTTCAGCTAGCTTTATGGTATGCCTTTCTTGTGCACACAAGTGTGGATTCTCGAAACTGTTAGCGACAGGAAATAGCTATATGCAAGCGAAAAATAGGATTATGTTATACATGTAGTTGACATACTGGATTATGATCGTGTTACTATTTAAATAAGGTGCTGTGAAAATATTAGCATGTTTATGATGGACCTTTAACATTCTTCCCGATAGTGGCAACTCTAGATGCTATATAACTGAGTGATGATCCACTAGAAAGAAGTTTAACCCTCTCCCTGATACAGACAGTTTATTTGGTAATCTCTGGTTGCCTCCAGCAAGGAGAAGTCAGTGTACCATATGAACTGTCTCCTTGCTGGATTAGGTACTGCTCTTTAGGGCATATCTGGTTGCCTTCATCATGGAGAAGGTTAAAAGCATTGCATAGGAGTTGTAATACACATTGTATATTGAGGCCTTTCATGGAACAATCATTTCTATTGCCGATGCCATGTTGGGTGGCAGAAAAGAATCTGGTGACATCAAGCAATGGCGGAAAATCCCATTGTTTTGCCACCCACGATGCAATGTGACATATTGAGTGACGTCACATGCAAGGCCTCAATTGGTCTCATTACCAGTAAGCCTATATGCTACTGAGTTTCTGCAATATGGTAGCAATACTATTCTACAAATCACTTCATAACATGTACTGTATTTCATTTCTTATACACAAGTAAAGGTGAAAGGCAAGCTTAATTTGTACATTTTGCTTCTGACAAGTTCCATCTTGATGGGCGGGTGTAGCACAATGGTAGAATGTTTAGTTCTGATACCAAAAGTCCTCTGGTTAAAATTCTATCTTGAGAGCCTGGCATTAGTGTTTGTGAAAGTTACCTTTCTGACACGATACCGGTTATGATAGGATGTGCTGTCTGTAGCATAGCAATGCAGTTACCATCATGTATTTGTTCGTACCAACTGGTAGGCTTACTGCAACATACAGCGCTATGGGTGTTGTTGATGTTGCCCAATTGAGTCGTTCAGACAGGAAATGTGTAATCCTCTCCATGCTGGAGGCAACTAGAGATGCCCTAAAGAGCAGTACCTATGCCTAATCCAATGAAGAAAATGATAGTATTTCTGAAGAATTGTGTTCTACACATGAAAATGGTTGCCCATATATTTATTTGTTATATTTTCCAAATGCTTCAAAAACGTGTTTTATTTGATGAAGAATTGATGAATAACAGACTTTTAAATCATAGCATTGGGTTAAACCTCTCCCTGTTGGATTAGACACAGGTACATCTGCAGCATGGGTTTAGCTCTAGGACATAGGTAGCAAACATTTATTTCGCTACCCAGACTCGGTTACATGATACCCTAATTGTAATTATATAAATGTAACATCATAACATATAAATTAAGAAAAAGGAACAGCAAATGGGAGGGAAAGCAAAAACTTAACAGAAGGTACCGGGAAAGGAAATCATTTTATAGATAGGCAGTGACAGTAGACAGTAAAATTTAATAAACAAATTTAAAGAAATGTTAACGGAAAAACAAAGAACAGGGAACAGATGGATAAGAAAGATTTATTTTTAAAGTTTATGCTAATTTTTACAGTGTGAAGAGTCATTCAGATCAGTGACAGTAAAACGTCTCTCTCAGCATGCACAGTTTGCCAAGGTCAATCGTTATCAGAGATAAGCCGATCTAGCAAACATTCTAATCCTGCCATGTCTTTGTCCAAGGCTGGTGTTGCCTAGATGACCCGCACATAGTCTTGTTCCTACCTTTGCTCGCCAGTAGTGGTCTACTCACAGAGATAAGATTAGAGCAATGTAACAATTAATGACATACCGGTACAGTATCACTACTTTCTGTGTAACAGTTTAATCCTGAGAAATTGGGGTCAAATGTCAAAAGGTGTATCTTTACAAAACTCAAAATGATTTTAAAAAACACACTATCTTTTGTGTTCAGAATTATTTGGTAGATTACCAGTATGTGTTTCTGTCTAAGCATTTAATCCTGAAAAATTTGGTCAAAAGGTTTTTCTTTACAAAATGATAAAAATACAAAAAATACTATCTTTTCAGTATTCAGAATTATTTGGTAGATTATCAGTATGTGTTTCTGTGTAACCATTTAATCCTGTAAGATTTGAGTCAAAAGGTGTTTCTATAGAATAACATGCTCTTGTACCACTGTGGGTGGTTTGAGTGAATAAATAAAATTGAATTGGATTTACAAAATGGAAAATTATAAAAATTTAAAGTAATATATTTTTCAGTGTTCATAACTTCTCATTTAGTTCTCCACTATGGAATGTTAAATACATTCAAGCCATAATTTTTAGTACAAATAATTAATGAATGTATTGGTCACAACAGGAGAATTTCACCCATACACAATTTAAACCCATAAACATGATAACTGGAAACAATGATTTTATATGAATTTATTTGTATCATTATCTCACCAATTGATATACAGATAATTATACATGTTCAGTTGAATCAGTACTATATAGTTACATGTGGATAAACAGAATTACCAATACTATCTAGCTATTCTGATATAATCTAACTAAATTCCATTATAGACAAAGTACATACCATCTAAGATGAAGTAGTTTATGGGGGAATAAAATGTGCCATAAATATGTTTTATTTGAAATTTATACGTCTATTGTGCCTACAATGGATTATAAATTCTATTTGGATATTATCTAACAGCAGCTAGCTATAAAGAGTGGCCTGTTATAAATAAGGTTAACTAAATAACTTTATATAGTATATGACAAGATGTGGTAATAAATGCAATAGGGACTATAAGTTGACATTAGATAGCCCAACAAACATTTAAAATCTGATGACATAAACTGGTCAAACAATTAAATGCGCTACACATTGACTGAAGCTGCCAATATCACATTGCAACATCACATGAAAACATCATGATGCAGACGTCATATAGCAACTATCACAAGCAGAACCAGCAACCGTACTAAAATGTTCCGTCATATGTGGATGAAAGATTTCCAATGTGTTAAGCACCCACCAACTTGCTCGTTCACCCACTCTCCCCACTCACCAACCCACCTACCCACTCACCAACCAATTCACTAACCAACACCCATCCACCCACTTACCTACTTATTCACCCACCCACTCACTCATCCACTCTGAAAGAAATCTGGCCCCGAGATTACGAAACATTTCTGAGTACGTTTTTGTGCTCAACTCATATGCTATGCTCAAAAACATGACGTTTTATGAACTAAATTCTGAGTCGAGTATGAAATCATACTCAGAAAGATTTTGTAATCTCGGGGCCTGTTTGTAAAAGTGCGTTCCTCAGCCAGTCCTAACAAACTCAAGGTCGTAGAAACTAGTATATATTGTGCAAGCTTAGACCCATACTTGCACCTTGCTCAGACGACATGCTTCTCCTCAGCAATTATCTCAACCAGGTAGTGAGCTAAGTCTACATGAGATATATATTACACGAGATATCTTACCTGGTAATACGAGCAGGACCTGCCATTAATCAGATTATAATCTGAATGTCACGATGCATGTCGATATGACAACACACCACATGCACATGACAGCGAAATGTGCACACCTCGAGATAAGTTCTGTGTAACGATGTGACAATCATGTGAATGATTGTTCATGATTGAGTGATCACATGGAAGAGTTGTTGTAGTTGGGGTTTGATTGGTACAATATCGGTCAAAACAAAGTACATCTCCGTGAGTAAAAGATCAACAATGAGGAATTCATTCTCATTGGAGAGGACTATGAATAAGTGTTTACATTTTTCTAATCCTGTTGACTATGAGTTAGGGCTGGCTAAATATATCAATAATCGCAATTATCGTTGATGGAACTACATGTTAACGATTATCGATATGGAAAATGTGGTATCGATAAATATTTATAGGTATACTTATGACGAAATAAAGATCTCCCGATTTCACACTTTTGATTTGCAATCTCCCACAAAAGAATCATTTTATCTTGTTTATTTGTTTTTACACATATTTTTCGTATGTTTTATATATCCACACATGAAAGTGTAAAATATAAATATTCCCTTTTGAAGAGTTATAGGTGATAAATATTACCGAAAAAGGCAGGAAATCACGTATTTGGCAGTCTCTTATAAAAGTTTTCAGGGGGAGCATGCCCCCCGGACCCCTCTAAAATACTCAGTTGCTTCACAACCTTGGGCAAGGCGCTTTGCGACTTTCAGGTATTTCTCCCTCTTTTCACATACTGTAGTAGGGAGATCTCCCTCATCACACTCGTTTCAACTTGGCACCTCTGCAAAGCAGCAGATCTTCCGTGGTAAGAATTGTAAGACATTACATACTTGTATTAGATACATTTTTCTTCATAGGAATGATAATGCCGCTTTTCAACATAAATTGCAAGATAGAACAGGGCAGCAGAATAAATATTTTTATCCTCTGCATATAGCAACCTTGTTTGTCCGATATTTATCGATAATTGATCAATAGTTACTTAGCGATTATCCATATGCCATAGAAGTATCGATAGCCAGCCCTACAAAATAGCTATACCGGTATATGTGCCTAATCCAGCAGGGAGAGGGTTAATCACTGATAATGACATGCTATAAGATTTTGACAGTAGCAAACATTACCGGTACATGTATTTGAAACTTCACACCAACTAATATTTTTTTTAGAATTGAATATTTAAAAGAAATTATATTTGTTTATGTAGTACCCGATTTATTGTCTGAACATTTTCTATATACTAGTATATAAAGGTAATTATGTTAGATCACAATCACCATGCATGAGAACCAATGTTAATTGATGAACATTTGCTTAACCCTCTCCATGCTGAAGGCAACCAGAGATGCTCTAAATAGCTGTACCTGTGCCTAATCCAGCAGAGAGAGGGTAGTTACTTTATTTCATAATCATCTTAAAATCATGTAGTTACTTTATTTCATAATCATCTTAAAATCATGTAGTTACTTTATTTCATAATCATCTTAAAATCCAGCCAATCTCATTAAAGGGCAAGTTCATAATGATTTAGGCCTATCCGCTCAAACTGGATAAAATGAGTGTTTTGCGTCAAGTTGAGCATATACAAAGCATGTGTGTTGCGAAATGAATGTTGTTGTTTTTTCGGATAAAAACGCCTTTTTATCATGATAAATTTGTTACGTGCAAAATAGTAACTTAAGCCAATGTCGAGTTATCTTTCTTGATTTGCGGGAACAGCGAGCTAAAATTCTATTGTCGTCCTAAATAACAACAATGGAGTCAGATTCCAGCGACGAATTCCCAGCCATAGCGAGTGCATTTGAGCTCACATGGGCACGTGTAGATCAGCTCTAGATAAATAATATGTGCGTTAAAACCAGCATTTACAAACAACGATTGGATGATCCGGCGAATGCGACTTTACAATTTGCGATTTGGAGGTCTTGCCTGAATCAGCCGAGATATAAGGCATGCATTCAACTTTCAACAATGTCTGTTCAGGCTTTGACGCGCGGCTAGGTGGAGAGTGTTCCCGGCTAGATAAAACTTAATTTACTCGAGAATATCATCCCTAGTTATTTTGAAACGGTCAGACGACAAATTCTGGGAAAGTGACTTCACTTACTGCGTAGGCTACATACGGCTACATACGGTGAACTGTTAGGGCCATGCTTTGTTGACTATTTGACCTCGCCAAGTTCCGATTGTTAGCTGTTGCAGCTTTTCATTGGTCAAGTTATCGCGCCAAATGTCACGCTTTTCCCGATAATCAAGAAAGATAACCAATGTACGCTTCATCGAACGTTTCTAATTTGTGAATTTCAATTAAATAAAGAACTGAAAAATGATGTAAAATTGTATATTGTTGAGAAGATAATAAGCATATCTATTTTTTGAAAGCAAAAGATGTTGAAAAAAAGGCCTATATATCATTATGAACTTGCCCTTTAATATGGTTTAACTCTCGCAGTGCTGAAGGCAACTGAAGATTTCCGTAAAAAGACGCGCAGATTTCGCTGGATGTTTTATCTTTTCTTTTATCTGTTCTTTTTTTGTTTGGATTCCATTCGAAAATTGATTGATAGTTTTAACTCTACTTTAACTCCTCCACAAGCTGTAGACTGGTTCTTCCTTGTCGATACGCCCACACTTAAATTGAGTGTTCTATAAAACTACTACTATATGAGGAGACCCACAAGACACGCTCTATCCTACATTAGTTAACATTGTTGCTGCAATATGGACCATTTTACCTAGCTTGGCTTCTTTTTGTTCACCAAAATAATCTTGCGCGCCAAAAATAGTTCTTCAAAGCTAGAACTCGAATGCAAATTGAATTAAATTGGCTGAAAGCTACTTCCGGTTATCTTGAGTATTGATCACCACGAGTTGTCTCAATGGTTGTTTCAATAGTTGTAACATTTGCACACAATTCACATTCTCAGCATATGCCTATCATATAGATGTACTCGAAGCGCGCATGCGTATTACTCAAGCTACATAGACCACTGCAGTAGCAGAGCGATCGGTCTTTGTGCAAAGAAATGGCATTTCATTCGCATATTTAAATGTCCCGATTCCAGACCACTTAACGTACCTTAAACGATTAACTATATATCAAACGTTCGACTTGGTTATTACTTTTCACAGTTTAGATGAATTAGATTAGCTATTACAGAGACAGGTTTTCTCTCACTTCCTGCCGTCTTCCCCTTGAACTGAAGACCCTCCGTCTGAACTGTCTTCACCGGTTAGTCTTCGTCAACAGACTAGACACGGGCTACTGCTCGATATTAAATAATTCAGCGCAAGCGCTAATCCAGCCGCTGTATTCGACGGCACATCCGGGTATTAGTTTAACATTGAATTAAGCATAGGGTTTTGTTAGTCGTGTTGATTTACTATGAAAACAAAATAGTATTGATATTCATGTACTATGAGGAATTCAATACAAAATAGTATTGATGTGTATGTCTTATGAGGAATGCAATACAACATGAAGTATGTGTAAGCCTTCATTCTGGGGTATTTTTAATTAAGACGATTTGCTTCAAATTCGACGAGATGTGAACCTGACATACCTTATACAAAAGCACTGCGCTCTACTATACGAAAAAGTGTAAATCTAAGGTAACCTTGTTGCCAATCTTGGCCATGGTGTAGTTTTGCAATAGCCTTGGAAATACCCTTGGAAACACTCTAAATTGAGCTTCCTGGGGGAGTGTTTTGGGTCTGATATACCGGTAAACGTATGCTAGCGAGTTGCGCCATGTGACGCCGTTAAAAGTATAAATCCAGCTATAGATATATATATAGTATGTTGTCGCTACCAGAAGAGAACAGAACTAAATTTATTCGCTCAGCCCGAGAACCTCGGTATACGAGGTACGAATATACATTACAAAAAAAAGGAACATGGTAATCACGGATAGGGATGTTCTAGGAGGTTTTTCATCGAAACTAAAAATTGGACGGAATCTTGGTCTACTGCTGTGCGAGCTGATCTCTCCGTTTGTACCATCAACACCTTGGACAATACCAGCTTAATGCCATCCGGTATCTAACTTCAAGATCCGCTGTCGTATTATCCTACCCACTCATCAATCCAACCACTGCTTCCATATGCATTACGGTAATAATCTAAGTCTTATCGAATGCACCAGGAAAGTCAACACAAACTGTGTATTCATTAGCATTGGTCTCACGCGGATTGATCAGTTACAGACCTTGTTAAAGTGGCTCAATCACCGTTACCGTACCAATAATCAATTATCACCGCGTCTTAGAAATACTTCCTAAGACCAACACGGTAGGTTCACACTCGGCTAACCTACGGTAGCTAGTGGAAGTAGTCCCGCGGTGAGCAACGGTTAGGACATGCGGTGTGAGGAGCGGAGTTGTGATGCGGTCTCGCGAGAGTGACATCTAGCGACGACAGCGATATCTAGCGGCGAGAGGGACGTCTAGCAACGATATTGACATTCATGCACAGCCAACGACTACTAAACGAGATCAATTCCCCCTGTCGTTCGTGAAGTTATTATATGGTACGCCAAGAGGATCTCCAGCGTGTTCTATGGTGCCTTGTCCCCGTAGGAAATAACTTGACAGCAAGACCTTCCTGTTGCGTGAAGGCTTATACCAAATATATAATACTCATAACTAAATAACGTTTGGATATCTGTAGATACGACAGGAGGATATTTAGTAAACCCTATGGTGCATCGTCCCCGTAGGAAATAACTTGACAGCAAAACCTTCCTGTACTGGTTACGGGCCTATTATCGCCTAAAATATTAACGTTTTCCTGGATATGTTTCTTAATATGTACATCAACTTCATTATACTTACTATGGCATATGTATAGCTATAGTGTGAACTTATGGTATATTCAAAGTTATCTGCGCCACATCGGTTATAGCGCGAGCGACGGCAGAAAATAGGGTGAAAATATAAAATGTTATGCCACTGGCAGGGCCTATTATCGCCCCCATAAAACATGACGGGGTGCGTAATCTTCGGTGAAATCATTTAATTTTAAATTGGTATTTACTAACATATAAACCATACCTAATGCATGCATGGATGTAAAAAGTTTAATCACGTATTATAAAAACGCACCGTTTGTTTTGCCTAATGATGTATTTTTGACATTTTTAAGCGATCTCAATGACAAATAAATAGAGCGATATTTTTGGACATCGTGTAACAAAACATAAAATGCTGTAGAGATTGATGGAAATTGTGCTACGCCATAACCACATGAAAGGACATTATGGCTGACGAACACATATATACAAGCGACTTAATTGTTTAGTCACGTGATCAACCCCCGATATGTCATTTTGCAAAATTTTCAAATTTTGAAGCTAATTGGTGTTAATTTAAAATAAAATACAATTATTGTACCAATTATCATCTTTCTATTGGTAATTAGTAGGTGTTCTTTATTTAAAATGTGTCATAATCCAAATCAATCACGAACGCTGAAGCGCTACAGCGGGGGGTAGGCGATAATAGGTCCTGGGCGATAATAGGCCCGTAACGAGTAGCAATGCAAATATCATCCTTGGTCTGTGAGTACCAGCAGGTGCTCACAGGTTTACTGCAACATTCATGGCTATGGTTGTTGCGGGGTTCCTCATTTCCGAAAACTGACA
Organism: Lepetodrilus fucensis; assembly: GCA_032361325.1. Classification (NCBI taxonomy): domain Eukaryota; kingdom Metazoa; phylum Mollusca; class Gastropoda; order Lepetellida; family Lepetodrilidae; genus Lepetodrilus; species Lepetodrilus fucensis. The sequence continues at coordinate 13,132 of JAUTBV010099000.1, forward strand.
AGCCGTGATCAAAGTAAAAAAACACCCATTGAACTGACTCTAAATCCAAATATTATTTTTTTAAGTATTATGCTATATTACTTTACGGCGACCCTCCAATTCAGGAACATCTGGGTTTCCTTGGCCCGGTGATCAGGGCTGAAGTAGGAGACAGACTGGAGATTGTGCTGAAGAACAAAGCAGACAGGGATTACACCATCTGGGTTCATGGGCTCACGTACCCCAAATCAGAAGAAGGGTTTGTCATCAAAGATCCATTCAGTGAGTATATGTCGTTACAAAATTATTATAATTAACATTTCCCATTATTACTATACCTTGATTTTAACAATTATCACCAAACGTTAAATAATAATGTGTGTGTATGTGTGTGTGTGTGCGTGCGTGTATGTTTGTGCGTGTGTGTGTTCGTGTTTGTGTGTATGTATGTGTGTGTGCGTGCGTGTGTGTTCGCGTGTGTGTGTGTGTGTGTGTGTGGTGTGTGTGTGTGTGATGTGTTTGATTATTGGTCCGTCAGTAACAATGTATTTGTCTGTACCAACGTGTGGTTGCATGTCTACAGCTTCCATTATAGAATAGTTATACGGGTGTTGTGGGTTACCATCCGCTAAAACAGAAAGGCCGTGATATGTACGGGGCTCTTAGCAATCACCCCTACCCAACACCATATTCATTTATTTATTTCTAGCTAATATCACGACTGGAAAGTTCGCACGCCCCGGAGAAACTGTGCACTACAGTTATGTGGTATCTCATGGAGTTGGCCCTACCAAAGACGATCCTGTGTGTGTCACCTATACCTACCAGTCGGCTGTCGACGCTGTCCGTGACGTCTACACTGGATTGGTTGGGCCGATGCTCATCTGCAAACCTGGCCAAAGTTACAACTGGAAATCCCACGTAATTAGAGTTATCATAGGCTATAGCCGGAGATTACAAAATGCTTTTGAGAACTATTTCATGCACATCTCAAGGATTTATTCACATTTGAGTGATTACGGAGGTTAACGTTCCTGCGGGAATTTTTCACCCATTTGCGACGATCTTATTCACAAATTTACATATATTATAGCATTTGAGCTTGAATATGAAATCTTACTCAGAAACGTGTCCTGATCTAGGGGCCGTAGGTGGTCGTATGGAAATAAACGGACATGAACTTGAAATTGCTACCATGACATCTAATTTCATTTTATTTCGACAGTTCAGCAGTTCTTCCGGTCACTGGAGTCACCTTCAACACCAAGAGAACAGACGGTTCTTTCTGATTTTCATGACCATTGACGAAGGGTCTTCTCATTACCTCGACGAAAACATCCAGAGATTTACATTGAATCCGGGAAGCGTGCAGAAAAACGACAATGCATTCGTCTTGTCCAATGTTAAATTCAGTGAGCTGAGTTCAATGACGAAATGTTCTTGACTAATATTGTGACACTGTCTACAATTATTTGGAAACACATATCCACGTAGTTCTGTCTGTATAGCATTATCTCAAATAAGTAACCTGTTGCTTCATGATAGAAATTCACGACTGGTAATGTCATTCCGCAGATCGCATATACACAGATGCGAAGCATCCTTCCATGAATAACTAGCTTATCAATACTATTAGATTATATAATTCTCCGAGGATGAAATTAAGTCACTGAATGTTGTATTATAAATCTTCTTAATTGGTGATATTGCTATATACTTCTAGCTATCAACGGACGAGGCTATGGAAACTTGGAAGGATTGGACATGTGCATTGGTGATCACGTGACCTGGCACGTGTTCGGTCTGGGCTCATTCAGAGACACGCATGGCGTCAACTTCCAAGGGCAGACAATTCAGATTCTTGGAAACACCGTGGAAGGGAAAGTCATCAATCCAGGTCTTGGAATCACGGCTCACTCAGTTCCAGACAGCGTGGGTAAGTGTACGACGTGATGACGTGATGATGGCCAGGGGCCCATTGTGGGGGAAAAACCCGTTGTAACTGCAATTGATTTTAAGTCAAACTTCCGAAACCCACTACAAAGGTAAGTATGCTTGCACAAACCCACCACAAAGGTAAGTATGGTTGTACGAACCCACTACAAAGGTAAGTATGCTTGCACGAACCACTTTTCATAGCTGCAATAGTTTCAGTTAACCGTATTCTCAAGAAATATATGTCAACCAAGAACATTCAAATACTTGTAAATGTATGTAAATTTGTGAAATATGCTATTATGTAGGCCTAATGTGAACTACAAATGTGAACTACAAATGCACATGGGCCTGAGGCCTATTATAGATGTCTCGGAGACAACACGACCACAACTGTAGTGATAGTGACCGATACACATTGGAAACTTTTACTAATAATATTTATAATGGTCTACATCGACTCTCTCGTTCATGTTCAAAGTGCTAGATTATTGTACACTCAGTTTACTTCTGAACTCCATGAGGAGTGTACGTGTCGCTGACACTGCGCTCAATATATACTCTACTGTATATATTATTACTGTTCTCCGTAACAGGTCGTTGGTCCGTACAATGCCGTAGCACCCCTCACTTTAATTTTGGCATGGTGGCCTTGAATGACGTGTTCTCGTGCGGGGCATACCATTCCCGGAAGTGGGGTTATAGGTCGCACTACATCCGCCGCTACTACATCGCCGCGGTGGAGATCGACTGGGATTATGCACCAATCAAGATAGATCTGATCACAGGCCTGCCTTTGAACAACACATCTCAGTACGTAGATGCACACACGCCTCCAACTTAGGAATAGAATTATTCAAAGTTATTATAAATTAAAAGTATTTATTTAAGTATTTAGTCACAATTATAGCTTGACTTGCCGGTTCAATGTACAATAAACTACCACTGGTATTCATACTACTAGTACTACTACTACTACTACTACTACTACTGCTGTTGCTACTACTATTACTACTATTACTACTACTACTACTAGTAATAATAACAATACAAGATGATAATAATGATAATGATAATAATAATAATAATAATAATACAATAGCGATATATTCCAATGACACCAGAAGAGTATTTAACATTTGAATAGATGTTCCAATATTATGCTGATAGTAATGCTTTTATATTTATCTATTCAGGCCGGGGTACGCGTTCGTGAGAAACGACGGCGGAAACTTCATAGGAAGCGTCTACAAGAAGGCCGTGTACAGAGAGTTCACCGACGACA
>JAUTBV010099011.1:0-16326 GCA_032361325.1 Lepetodrilus fucensis
ATCCAATAATTCATCACAAATAAGATCTATTTGTTGTATATACAATCAAATTAGCATAAATATATATCATAAACATATACATTATTTAATTAAGTTGATGAATAGTCTAGCTTAGACCAACTACAAATCTTTCGCTCTCAGCTCCCGCCATGTCTGCTGTTTTCTCGCCGGTCTTGCCGGTTGCCTCGAAGCGGCGCATTTGGCGTATGCCGCCAGTGTAGCCCAGAAACATGCCAGTTGCAATCGAGCGGTTTGCCGGTTGGCCGCATCACCCAGCGTACACCGCATCACTTTTGCCGGTCCCAATCGAGTGTTACCTATGATACATATGTCTAGATAAGGCCTAAATTGTATGATGTCGATAGTGCAAACGCCACCTTATCATTATCATAGTAACAAGTGAGCTCTAGAACCCTTTGACACTGGTATTACATCCTAAATTTCAATTCAATTCAACGTGAACTTGTTGTATTATACTGTTAATAATTGCAAAGTCCAGTAGACCTGCCTAAGCATGAAGAACTAAAATATAATCACTATCCTTGAATGTTCTCAGTCCCATCAAATAGAAATAAATATTTCCATATATTGTAGCACCCTGTAGCTTGAATGGAGTTGACTAAAATTTGCACTAAAATAAAAGTGAAGATAAACTATAAACTAATTGTTACTATTCTTGTAACCTCTTCCATGTTAATAACTAGATGTTTAGATAAGTATCTGGCCAGCGTTTCACGAAAGGGGTTTATATTTGTGCCGGACGTATATCAGGACATAAAGCACGGAGTACATGTAACTCCATGCTTTAAGTAATGATATACATCCTGGTAAATATAAACCCCTTTCGTGAAACGCAGGCCTGGTCCAGAAGTTACACAACTTTCTGAGTACAATTTCATGCTCAGACTCAAACTTTACATGGCTTTTTATGAACAAAACTCTTTGAGTTGAGCATGGAATCGTACTCAGAAAAGTTTCGTAACCCCGGGGCCTGGTGTGTGTATAGCTATGGCATTACAGACAAGGTTGGAGATGTGTACTTTGATGCCTGTCTGCTCAACAAATGTTTTTATTCATTTTGTTTTCTATCTCAGAAATTGTTCTGAAATTAATGATTTTGAACCTCACAAAGGACTGGATCCAAATCACACGTTTTCATGAAATGGCATGGCAATTTTATAACAATCTCTTTTTTTTTAACTTACAGCTTTTCTTAATCATTTATATGTTAACTGCTAACAAAATTCTTATAACACTTGAACAGGTGATTAATAATGACGATGGAATAGTTTTCAGTTTGATGAATTGAGTTTGACAATCATCAAATACAGATGTCAAACATTGTTCTAATGATATTTGTTTATGTATGTATGTATAAATGTGTATGTGTATGAATGTATATGTGTGCGTGTGTGTGTGTGTCTGCGTGTGTGTATGTTCATTCATCACAAGGAACAAAACAAATAAAAGATTCATTTGGCTTAATGTATGCTATAGTGCAATTGCAATGTTTGAAATTGATGTTTAACAGTTGAATTCATTCTGGACATTGAATAGTGAACAACTTGGTGAGAAAATATTACATTTTGTTATTAATCAAACATTTTTACATTGCAATGATACTATGATTTTAAATTTTATAAGTTTAAATTTTATATTTATGTCAATGAAATGGTTTAAGTTTTCACATGACTACTGGAAGCCTTAATGATGGCACAGGATGCCTTGTGATATACAATCCTTCACTCTCAAGTTTGAAGGTCATCCCAAGGTCATCCTGTGACCACAGAAACCGACGTGCATTTTGCTTCATGTCAGTGCGATGCTTGCTTAAAAAAAGGGTCACATTTCACGGGAAGCAAATTGCATGAAAGTTGGTAGTTTTGCTCCATATTCAGAAATCAAAATACAGTTAGCGAAGCAATGTCCAATCGACAAATCGACAATGAGAACGACTTTTTTTCCATGAAACTAACATGGAAAAGGTCAGTTAAAAAGTCTTGACCATGTTTCCTTTCCTTCCGCATCCAGCCCTTTGCGGTTCTGGTTGGAAGGATCTCATTGAGATTGTGTAATCTCTTGCCCCTTTTTCACAGTTATGTCCAAGCTCACTTTAACACATGAGTTGGAGATAGAGCTTATCAGTGTTATCATAAATACATTGATTGCTGTGTAGCCTGTGCTATGCAGTGTTTACATGGCAAGACAGTTAGAGGGCATTCCCATGCATAACACCAGTTGTGGGTGGATGTCGACAAGTGGGTGGTGGGACAACGCAGGGTGGGGTAGGAGCTTGCTTGGCAGCCATTGTGATTATTTAAACACATCTGCATCTTGTGATGAATGGCATGTTTGTTTGTGTTTGTCTGTTGATCTGAAACATGTTGAATTCAAACTAATCTTATGATCTGTCCACTTGAAGTGGCGGCCCAAGTCTCCGAGGTTCCCATGGAAACGGACCAGAACCAGACCAAGAATCCGATGCCGCACGTGTCACCGGGTAAGCAATGTCACCACATCAACCAGAACACTTACTTCTACTTCATTGCATTATAGCTTTGCTTCTGCTGAAATACACCTAAAATCTTTTATAGGATGTGTGTATATTTGCCATCTAATGAGCACAGTGTAACTATCATGTTTAAGTATGGATAAGCTTCTATGTTTGTATGAGAGTTTTGTATATTATATCCAATTTTAACATTCATTAATTTTTTTTATCCAGTTGCCCTAGAGCTGAACCGCCTGGTAGAAAAGACTCAGAATTCCGCGTCGGCCCCAGCAACCAACCTGTTCCAGCTGCCCCCAGGGACGGTGCCCGGGATCGCGTCCATGCTGGCCGCTGTGGCACACCCACACAACGTCCCCACCCAGGCGGTGCAGCCCATGGTGAAGCAGGAGATAGACATGAACGTAGTGAGGACCGTGCCCACACCCACACCCATGGAGACGTCGCAGCTAGCACCTCAGCAGTGTCAACAGGTGCTGCAGATACAGCAGCAGGTGCAACAACATCTGCAGACTCAGGCGGAACAACAGGCGCAACAACAAGCCCAACAACAGGTGCAACAAGCCCAACAACAGGCGCAACAACAAGCGCAACAAGCCCAACAACAGGCACAACAACAAGCACAACAACAAGCACAGCAGCAGGCACAACAACAAGCCCAACAACAAGCCCAACAACAGGCACAACAGCAAGCCCAACAACAGGCACAACAACAAGTGCAAGAACAGTTGCAGTCACAAGCAGACCAACAGCAGGTCCAACAACAGGTTCAACAGCAGGTACAGGTACAACAGGTACAACAACAAGTACAACAACAGGTACAACAACAGGTTCAACAACAGGTACAACAACAGGTACAACAACAGGTACAACAACAGGTACAACAACAGGTACAACAAGTACAGGTACAACAGGTACAACAAATGCAAGTTCAGCAGCCGTGTCAGTCACAGGTACAGCAGCAACAACAACAACAACAGCTGCAGCAGCAGGTGCAACAACAGGTTCAACAACAACAGCTGCAGCAGCAGTTGTTACAGCAGTTGCAGTCACCCCAGATACAGCAGCAGCAGATAGCGACCAACACGTTCAACAAGACTCTCCTGGAGCTGCTGGCCGCGTCCACGCGTGTCGCCCCACAGGCTGCAGACTGCGGAGAGTCCGCACAGCAGGGTACGTCATTGGGGGTGTCCGCGCTCGCAATCACACTGTAGGCGTATGTGGAAAATTGTGAATAACACAATCAGTGTTCGAAATTACCGCTGGCCGGGGTCTTTTCACCCAATGCTTAAAGGTATCCTAACGGCCAGTAGAAATTCATATTTTTTTGTAAACATTTGTTATTTTTATCTTTATTCGGACTAGTAAGTTTTATAGATAAGTTTCTATTGCTGAGCATGTTGATAGTAGACATCTGTAACACACACGTAGATGTTGCTGCCTGTATTATAGGTAGTTGACAACACTGTTGTATATATATACATATACAACAGCAGACTTCTATATTTAGCCTTCCTCTCTCAGCAGGACAGCCAATGGCAGCCCAGCAGAGCTCTCCTATCATCCTGTTGAGTAACGGGGGTCAGGCGAGCGTCGCCACCTCCCCGCCCCCGCCCACCTCTCCGACCGCACAGCTCTCGACCAACATACTGCCGACGACACCCATGATTGTCATCTTACCAGGTGCCCAGACTGGCGCCCCAGTAATACAGACTCAAGGGACTGCAGCCAATCTCCAGTCAAGTATGTCTTGCCCTGCCTGTCAGCTAATTACAACTGTTTACCATAATTACCATAATAAATATCTACACCTAAATTAATCTCCGAAAATAACAAATTTCCGACCCTAAAAATGCAAACATGACCATGCACAAAATTAATCATAATTTTCTAATTATTCAAACACAATATATTTTTCAAAAAAAGTTATGAAAAGATTTGTTTCTAAATCCTCAATTTATTTACCATTTCATTTTACAACCATATTTGGTACTTTAATTTAGGTTTCCCTTGTTATGCGAATACTGATGATTTTAAATGTTCATATATTTCTAATATGTCTTAGAATTATTATTTTTATTTTCTACTGTTAGAATTATTAGGGTAATTACGGTACTATGTGGAACTATCCAAACAACCTCTGTTTCATATAGTGTTGGCATTACTGTAGTTCTTCTAGGACATTAGTGTAATTCTTCTAGGACATTACTGCAATTCTTCTAGGACATTACTGTAGTTCTTCTAGGACATTAGTGTAATTCTTCTAGGACAATACTGTAGTTCTTCTAGGATATTACTGCAGTTCTTCTAGGATATTACTGCAATTCTAGGACATTACTGCAATTCTTCTAGGACAATACTGCAATTCTAGGACATTATTGCAAGTCTTCTAGGACATTACTACAATTCTTTTTAGACCAAGGCAGTTCCACATAACACATTCTATTTTACAATTCTCGTCTCATTTCTCGTACGTTTCTTCAAACACAAAACATTGTATGTTTTTTTCTCTCCATTACAGTGGAGGCTCTCTTAAAATCACTCCTCGGTCAACAGAACGGGTTGTCATAGGTACAGACCTTGATACGCTGTTGTTCATCTCGATGTCAAATCAAATTGGAGGCACGCTATTGTTCATCGATGTCAAATGAGAGGCGATGGTCTTGGAAACTTGCTTGTCTATTTGCATGGCTTCACCTCGGTTGGCGGATTGAGAGAAAACTGCGTGATCCTCGACCATACTGTGTATATTTGCTGTATTTGCTATATGCCCTGTGCTCGGTGTGCTGTTATGTTGCATATTATGAAGAAGGTGTGATGATTCCTTCTGTTCTTAGGCAGCTACTATGTGTTTTTCAATAATTCCTTTATATTTTACATTTTATGCAACCTCTTGATTTCAACATTAGGGTTGTTAGGTGTGTGACTTCACCGTTTGTAACTGTGTGACTTCACCATTTGTAACTGTGTGACTTCACCATTTGTAACTGTGTGCCTGTAAGTTCATGATAGTGAGAGAATGTTTCACATCAAATTCAGTGCATTGCTCCTTATCTATCTATTCTTAAAGTAAAAGTTGCCTGTATTAAGTTGGTAGATTGTAAACCTATATAGTAGTAGTGAGAATATTATCATATGAAACACTGCCATTTGGATTGTCATTGGACATGTTTAATAGTGACTACACTAAATGTGTTTTGTCAATACTAATGTATAGAAAGGTTAGTTTTTTTTTTTTTAATGTTAGAATTGTCAAGACCAACCAAATTTCATTTGAAAAGATTTATTTCATTTTCATTATTGTTCTTTCTACAGTAACGTTATTATGTCACATTTAGAACACTAATGAAGTGTGTATATAATGGTAACATTAAATAATTTGATTACTCTAATGTCTCAACAGTTAGTGCAATAATACTTGTGTGTTTAAAAATCTAATGTTTTTGTTTTTTTCTCTCTGAAATGTGAAATACTCCAAATGTCAATTTCATTCTTCTTGTTCCAAATTGGTTTTCAAGATGTGATAATGTTTGCCTTGTTAAGGGACTTGTGAACAACTTCTGAACGCGACGTATACACTTTTGTTTACACAGGGTTTTCTGTTTTCAGTATTTGTTGAAACAGCTCTTGGTTATTAATGATTTCCTAGTCTGTCCAGTGTTTGGTTCTTGTAACTTGTAATATGTGCTTGTGCTGTAATATGTGTTTGTGCTGTGTTATGCCATGTAATATGTATGCATCCGGTACGTTTTGACCTTGTGATGTAGTATATGTAGATGATAAGAGACGAACCATTGTCAGACAGGGTGAACGTGTATCACGTGTATATTATAGATCCTACTGATGGCTAGAGTTACATACTTTACGAGATCCCCTGTAACACATTACTCTCTGATTTCTGCAGAAATCTAGTCTTGCTTGACTGTCGATCCTCTTGATCAATGCTATTTGGGTGAAAATAAAGTCCATGACATGGACTAGTATTATAATAACATGTCGATGTTTAATATGAAATGGTTTTGCATAATCGGGGTTCACTGTGCACATGTTCATAAATTCAAGCACATACGTGTGCACACGCATGCGCGCGCACACACACACACACACACACACATACACACACACATACACACAGAGCACACACTGTTTCTAAAGAGTAAATATTCCCCTCCTTAACTAGAAATATTACAACAGTCGTGCCCATATGTTAACAGCATCTTCTGTGTTTTGGCGTCGTATTGTAGGGGATTGTATATTGTTCAAAACTTAGTGTTGCTGCATAACCATGACATAGGTCGTCTCAGGTAATTCAAGAATTAATCATTTGTTTCTACATTGAATTTGGCATATTGGAAGGATGGCAACAAAGTAATTACATAGTGATTGAGACATTCACACTGTTGATCATATCAATATAAAAACCTTTTTATTCAAATATGACTAAAGAAATGTTTATGCAGCAATATAGTTATAAATAGACCTTAGTGATAACTAGCCTATTAGTATTTCTTGATGAATTTGTATATATTGTTTCATACTAATCATATCATTTGTATTTTTCATTTGTTATTATATTTTAACTTTGGTCTTGTATCTGGAGGTATGTTTAGCATATTGATTATTCATCTTAAAATATTTCTTAGGATATGTTTTCAAGATATTTGTCTTATTTATGTTTGCATACCCGTTATAGGGTAGTTAAGGTAAGATAACATAGTAGATGAGTTCATAACTTTCCCCAAAGCAACACTAATCTATCCCAAGTTCTATCCATGGACTAGCTTCCGACTGGACTATCGACAACTAAACAGTTTGCTGCTTGCAGATGAATTGTGGAGTGGGAATTGCATTGTTTGTTGTATTTACTTTAGTATTTGTGGTTTTATTGCGAGGTGAGTGTCAACAAGAAAACTTGTTAATAGTGCTCGATGTCATTACAATGTATCATATCATTTACTCATCATATTTTCTTAGCAAATAGTTTCACCTCATCCATTCCATTTATTTTTAACCCACTTTTTGTATTAGCATTTTAGTAACATGTCCCTTGATAATGATGTTGGTTTCCTTACTAAGAGGTACATTTATTTAGTAATATGTATAGTTTTCTTAGGTACCAATTTGTATATCTTCGATTTTTTTAAAATATAAATGTAGATTCAACTAATATTATTTTTAAAAACTGATTCAAAATTTTACATGGTCACAATTTATTTCACTAGTGAATGTAATATTGTTTCAATTTTCAACTGACAAATATATATACCCCCCCTCCCCCCTTCCCCCATGCATATACATCATAAACATCTTGCCAAATTGTTGTATAGGTTGACACAAATACCATTCAAACAAAATTGCTAGTAACAATCAGTTTAACCCTCTCCCTGCTGGATTAGGCACATGTACTGCTGGTTAAGGCATCTGGTTGCCTCTAGCATGGAGAGGGTCAACGGAGGGATCTGTTTGTTCTCCCCCATGATGTACACGGAGTAAAGAAAATGTTAATATATGGCACTTTTAATATATGGCACGTAATGTAGTTTGCTACTCACATTCCTAGGTGTCAATAGTTATGGACCTCATTGGTTTAGTAGAGATGACCAGCGGACCCAATCGTCTGAAATCCTCACAGTTGCTGAAATGCAACAGATATCATATTTTCTTCAAATTTGAAGACAGGATTATCACACCATTTAATTTTGTCTTCAATACCATATTGTATTTTGTGGACAATACACAGGTTTTTCGTCGCAGACTCTCGATTGACACGACTGAAGGAACGTGGATTACCAGTTTGTTGATTATGATTCTCGACGTCGTAAACCCTTGCAAGCATGTCATTACATTGTATATATTGTACAGTAGTAATAATACAATTTACAATTATCGCAGTTTCATTATGTACCTGTCAGTAGATGAATGTAAGTAGACTGGACGTTCATTGTGAGACTATTCACTAAGTCAAACGTTAATACACTGTTATTCTTATACTTTTAATTTGTGTAAAATTCGTTACTTAGGTGAAAATCAATTTTCTTTTCAGCAATGCAATATTTTAAAAAATTAATACAAAACCATATAAATTAATACCAGTGAATTATTCCTGTATTGGAATTTTTTTCATTTTGATGAAATTACATAGTTAATAATTTTGAAAATACATTAGGCTTCTAATGAATTAGTCGATGTTGATTTAGTCATACTGTACTGTAGCAACAGATATAGATGTAGAAATCTCCAGTCTGCAATGAGAGCTGTATGAATATCTAACTAGACCTAACCAAAGAAAAAAAAAGAAAACACTAGTGGTACGGAGTTATTTTTCATTAGTTCTGTTTGTTAAAGGTGGCTTGCTATTAGCTATTGGTGTGCATTGCTAGCCACTGCAGATATTTTTTTTCATCCCTTTTTTTTTCTTTTTTCTTAAAAGTATTACAAGTCAACAGTGTATTTCTATACGCTTTGATGGGTGTATTATTTTCAAGGTATTTTACAGAATTTTTCTGGTAGTCTCAGAATTTCTCATAGATGTTGTTCATTGGAGGTTCATAGTGATGTATCATTGCAAATGGGTGAAAGATTCCCACAGCACTGTTAAACTCCATAATCACTCACTGCAGTCTTGTGTATGTTATGTGCTACGTGTGTAAAGATTGGTACTTTAAATAGCATCACTAGATGAATCATTTATGGTCTATTATCAATCTTTTTGAAAATGCTTGATCCTCAGGTCAAGAAATTATTCAACAGCCAAGTGTGAGTAACAGAGATGGAATAGGTCAGAATTCTAGGACCACATCAATACCTGTTTGAAAATACTTGTATTTAAAAAAGTAAAATTCATTACAATGAGAAGTCGGAATGGCAGTAGGCATGAAGATCCCACTTACCGGGTAATAATTATTGCAGTTTGATGAAATTTATTGAATGAGGAATGGACATGTTCTTTTGTTTAAAGTTTGGAAGTGATAAATCTTAAAGGAAAAGCCTTGTTATTATTAACAATTAATGAAAGTTTTAGACCATCAAGGATATCATGGAAATATGAAAGGTGTAAATTTTTGCTAAATTCACTATGTTTTAGTTTGAATCTGAAAGAGGAACTTATGATGATATTACTAGATGTTTTATGTTCTTAGAAAGTCTTTGACCTGTTTTGTATTGTTTGTAAATTATAAAGGCTCTGTATAACGGCTCTGTATAACATCTTCATCTTAACCATTCTTAGTCAGCTTAACTGGGATAATCAGTTTTTGGACCCAGCTAACACATTGTACCCCTTTTTTACCTCATTTTAATAATAGACTTGTGTTTTTTTTTGTATCTGTTGAATATGGAGAATATTTCTCCATCATTTTTCATAATTTTCATCAATTTGGAATTCTTTCATAATATAATACAGACTTGATACATTGAGAGACACTTCTGTGTAAGCATTTGAATGTTACTGTACAAATCTATTTAAGTAATATATTCTGATTACTGGTAGCCAAACATTGAACTTCTAAAGCAATATTGTGCATTTTCAAAATTTCTGGTTTCATGTGCTTGTGTCTTGTAATCTACAATATTTTATAAATTGTCATATTGTTAAAACAAAATGGTATCAAGATTGTGATCAAAATAAGTCTTATTTCAAGAAATACTACTACTTGTGAAGCAATGGCTTATTTAAAACAGTTAATATTAAGTTTGGTTTCTATTTTTCTACCATGAAATCATCAAGTTCTGTCTCGGAGGTAAAGTATTGATACAATCACGGGACCCTGTAATAACCAAAGAATATTTTTCTTCTTTATTTTTTAGAATTATTGGTTTAACTAAATGTAAATTAAATCTACATGTTGAATTTGTCATGGTATTCATTACAAAAGCATTAATTTAGCGAAATATTAATATTGTGTACATTAATACATGTATGTATTTTCTAACATGTCCTGTTCTGCAATCGACAGTGTTGATTTTATTCATTACAAATATTAATTTTTCTATGAAGGATGAGGTTCTTCTTTGATTAAGAGTTGTTGGAAATCGGAATGTGATGAAATGTGGTGAATTCCTATCTGCCATTGAATAGAGTGCTGCACTGAACACCATGTGGTAGGCTCATGAATAATTAATGTTCCAGTATCCTAGGTACGCATGCGGCTCAATGCCAGAGTTGAATATCTAGTTGATCACACTGTTATCATGTCTGATTTAACAAGCCTATTTTAACTAGCATACAAAACAGAAAATATTCTAAATTTTATACTGTTATTCATTTTGTGATCAGGTAATAAGTTGATAATCTTGTCTGACCTCCAGGTTCATGACCTTCATTTTGTTACTATTAATAGATTCAGTGCAGCGCACTATTGTTGGCGGATATTAGGAATAAATAACATCTTGTTAAGTTTCATGTTATCTGATATCAAGATATCATTGATGCACAATTGTTATCTGATATCAAGATTTCATTGATGCACATGTTATCTAATATCAAGATATCATTGATGCACATGTGCCAGTCTCTGAATATATAGAGAATCTCACCAGAGTGTCTTGAATATCAAAAATAGCAATCCAAGTTGAAAGGAGTCTTAAGATGTGATATCTCTCCAAATCATTATGTTTCTGTTAAGTCAGGTGGTCAGAATGACATCATAATGAGTATGCGACATCACAATGACTAGGTGACATCACAATGGGTGGAAGTGATATCTTCTAGTAGATATATATACTGCAATGGATACTAGTAACACTAGCCCATTACTTCAATATTATTTGCCTGTATAAAGTATCTACCACACATTAAAAAAATCCAAATTAAAAAAAAAACAACTTATTGAGGCTATTATATTTTTAGTGTACATTTCCAAACCTGCTGTTGATCTTTTCGTGGTCAGCTAATTTTAAAAGTATTTTATCCTCGATATATATTTACTGTTACAGCATTTTGTGTGAATTGCCACCCATTAAGAATATACCCTGGTCTTGTCTTGTCTTGAGGTGATATTGTAGTACGTCCGCAACGAAGGGGTAACTCCTCTGACTTGCAACATTTGTCTGTGATGGTTCTGTATGATGACGCCTGCATTCCACACCGTGACTGCGTGTAGTGTAGAATCTCAAGGTTTATGCAATAGTCTAGTTTTGGTGTTTTCCAAGGCACATTCTACCTATATGTTCTGGTTGTTCTACGTACAAGTTCTAGTTTTTCTACCTACATTGTCGCGTATGGATGCAAGATTCCCACTGTGACTTACAACAAAAATTCACTCACTGGTTATTCTACCTACATATTCTGGGGCATGTTAACCTTTTATTTTTTTGTGACACATTGTCCTTTTCTATTCTGGGATAATCATTGCGTTTGGGTGAAGTATTCATGCTTCAACATAAAGCACTAATATTCATTCAAACATTCTGGGATATTCGAAAAATATTCTTAAGATATTTTCAGCCTTTTTCAGGTTGGTGTATCGTAACTGCTTTGGATAAACTAAAATGCTTCTTCCTTGATGACTTACGAAAGTTTCTATATCTCAATTGAAATTCTGATGGTGACATTTTGACGTGGATATATTCGGTCTCTGGGGATGTGGGTAGAATGTGCCTTGTCTCTTGATGTTCTGGTCATAGATACAACTTGTGATAGTTCTCTCTGTCTCTTCCACTTTAATGTACCGTACTTCTTGTAAGACATTGACATTTTGATCATCTAGTTCACAGATGTTCACAATATTTACAAATTTGCTATTTTTCATTTTTGACATCACTACAATGCACTTCAGAATGTACTTTTCCTTTACTTGTGCCAATTACTATTTGTAAAATATGTGTTAACCATTGATTGAGGTCCATTACTCAATGATGTAGTTGTGAAAATATGTGGATTCAGTTATATTTTTTGCAAAGTTGAAATGACAACAGTAGATCTAGTATTTTCGAAAATTTTGATTGTCATTTATTATTTGGTATAATACGGTAGTAAATTAATTGTAAATGTTTTTGTTGAATTGCTGATATATATCTACATATCTGTATCCCAAGCATTGCAATGCATAAACAATGTAAAACTTAAATAATGTACCATTCAACCCACATGTGATGAAATATATGTTGTCAATTGGGCATGGACACATAGATTCCATCCCATGTTGGATGAGCTGTAGTGTAAATAGCAGTCGATGATTGTAATCGTCTTCCCACAATTGACAGTGATAAGGGTGCTTTCGATTGGTCAACATCAGTTATTCTAGTCCAAAGATGGTATCCACTGTGGATGCCACTGACTAGCAATAGAGATCCAACATCAATGTAACATGATTTATATTACAATTTAGGTTATTTCAAAACTTCATCTGAGGAAATTGTTAAGTATTTAAAATTTGTAACTGAAATCCTGTTATCAAAAGAAGTGACACATTCAGATGTAATTCATTTGTTTTAGAAATAAGTCTTGTTTCATTCAAGTTAATTTACATGCGATAGTCTCGATATTAATGGAGATTGATTTATTAATATTACTAGCCCCTCCTGTAGCGCAAATGGGTGAATAATTCCCGTGGCGAAGTTAAACTCCATATTCACTCACTGTAGTGTGAAACTATGGTAACCGTAGCTCCAATCTCAGTCATAGTACGTGGCCGAAGTTGAATTTACGGCTGCCATAGTTACACTGCTTAATAACCGAGTGTTCGGACCTGCTTTTTCATGGCAGCCATTTTGTTATTGTACTTACTGGAACCTTGTACGGTCTCGGAAAACCTGGAGTGTCCTTGTTCAAAGATTGATTTGTCTATCTATGGGGTACCTGGATAGGTCTTTTCCAACTAGGTGCTATCTTGATCCATTTCCACCATTCATTCGATAATTTGTAATCATCTTTGACTCATTTGTGTTCAATATCAAAATTTATCCTAATTAACATGATTAAATGCAATATTTTCTATTCATGAGAATCCCATTAACGTTGAAAATACAGAAATCTGATGTACCGTATACCATATGTTGTTGACTTCGCAGACGAAAAAAAAGGTCAGACACTCTAATTAATACTAAATTGAAAAACCAGACAGTCTAATCTATAAATTGACAGAACAGTTGAACAGTTAGGTCTAAATTATAAATTGGTGGAACAGCCAGACCATATTGTAGTCTATTTTATTCTTTGTTGAAATACAACAAAAAATATAGATAATATGATTACCGTTAATGAATTGAGAATTATGGCCAGACAGATAGTCTAATTTATAACTTGACGGAACAGCTGGACAGATAGTATAATTTATCAGTTGACGGAACAGCCAGACAGATAGTATTATTTATAAATTAATGGAATAGCCAGACATAGTCTTAATTTATTAATTGACGGAACAGCCAGACAGATAGTATTATTTATAAATTAATAGAATAGCCAGACATAGTCTTAATTTATGAATTGACAGAACAGCCAGACCATACTGTAGTCTATTTTATACCTTGTTGAAATACAAAAATAATATAGATAATATGATTTATGAATTGACAGAACGGCCAGACAGATAGTCTAATTATTTATGAATTAATTAAACGGCCAAATTATTTATGAATTAATTAAACGGCCAGACAGAATAGTCCAATTTATTAATTGACAGAACATAATTTATAAATTGACGGAACAACCAGACAGATACTGTAGTCTAATTTATTCTTCATAGAACAAAAATACAAAACATAATTGACGGAATGGTGGGACAGATAGTCTAATTTCTAAATTGATGGAACTGCCGGTCTGATTTATGATTTGATGAAACACACAGACAGTCTAATTTATTAATTGACAAACAATCGGATAGTCTAATTTATAACAAGGTGAAACAGTAATTTATAGCATTGTGAAACAGCGAGAAGGATGTATCTTCAATCAAGGCTAGTGATTATGTTTGTGGAGATAATATTAGACCCACCCTCTGCTGGAATGAACATATTTTACCAACACTTGTTTGGGGCTGTAAGAACATATAGAGTGCAACTCACTGTGTATAAAATATTTTGAGCTATTTATGCTTGTCTACCTGGCTTTTGTCAAGTATTTGTTTTGTGTGCAGGTTTGTTGTTGGACAAACTTGAACAAAGTATTACCTTCAATCATGGGACTACACTTTTAATGCATTATCTGTGATGAATAATTGTAACAGATACAAACATGATTAGCTGTATGGTCCACAGTGCCTTGCTGTTCATCAGCTGTTCATTGCTCACTCAGACTTTAGAATCCTCATCTCAAAATTCTCAAATATATTATTGGAAGTGTTTTGATCATAATCAAGTGTTCTATTTTGTAATTGTTCTACAATGACTTGTGTCAGCTGACATGCAATCATGAAGAAGCCCTGCAGTGTTAACGTCATTGCTGTACTTGTCTTCACAAGGACAAGTGCGGCGTATAATGCTTTTCAAATCATTCTTAACATTCTCATCGGAATTACATTAACTGGATCCAAAGCTATTGTGTTTGTATATGTTAAAAGTAATCAAAAATGCTTGTGCATTTATCAGTCACTTCATAGCATTGGCATATCGACTTACATTTATTTTTGTAAATATTGAAAACATGGCTCCATGGTGGTTCATACTTGTAAATGCCAATTCACGATTTATTGCCTTTGTCTTTTCCACAAAATCTTTTAAACTTGCTGTATTCTCACTTTCTCTCTCTCTTGTCTCTCTGTCCCCATACTAGTGTATAAATATCTCTTTTCATATGTAAATATCGCTCCTTCTCCCATGGGGAATAAAATCTAATTCTACCTGGAGTTTTGATCCAACTGACTCTTTCTCTGAAATATTTAACCAAAATGCGAAATAAATTCACATCGAACTTTGCCGTTGTGCAATGCAAATACCATGTGAACTTATGGTTGAAATGTTGTTACATTTTCAAATTTTTATTTTGAGAAGAATAATGTGTACAATTGTTCTTGTTACGGTAACCCTGGTAACCCTGGTTGTGTAAATTACAACATGAGAGCCATGTGTAGTTGAATTACAAAATTCCAAACGCCAGTTTTATCTCCCATACCGGTATTTCTTAATGTCTGTTTGGCCCTCCAAGTGATTGCTTCAAAAGCCGTTGGTATAATATTAAAGTTTTGTATGCTCAGCAATGCTAATATTTGTAATTTTGGAAATGTAGATGGATAGTTTTTATTGCAGTGACAATGTAATAGAAAGTGTACAGAATAGTGTTTGCCAAATATTCCTCATTTACATTTTTGTCATCCATGCATTCATACATATGTTGCATTTTTTTTATGTTATATGTTGTCCCAAGGTGAATAAAGAATATTGAATACAAAACTACTGTATGTTATGTTTTACCTTCTCCCTGCTGAATAAATCAAAGTGTTCTATTTCTGCATGTGATCGGGCAATGTAACGCGCCTTCAGCAGGGCGAGGGTTAAAACAACGGGTTGTCAGCTTTGTGACTTGTCATGGTAGTACAAACTGCTAGGACGTTGTCATTGCCTCTAATGTTGGCATAGTGTTGTCATCTTGGACTAGCTGTAGAACCAATGACGGTAGAGATGGTACTCCTGTTTGCCGAGTTCATCTGGATGACCACTGAGATTCTCACACCAAACAAGTCTGCTGCTACAGGGCTTCCACACATTTAGAACTCGATTACAAGAAGTACTAAGAAATGGAGAAGAAAGCCATACAACCAATACGTATCTGATGATTCAATACATGTAATAGCTAAACCTCTCTAGATACTGTAAATCATGAAATTAATGCGAGCAGAATATTAATGCGAAAAATGCGACTGCCGTATTGTCGCATTTAATTG
>JAUTBV010099022.1:0-16322 GCA_032361325.1 Lepetodrilus fucensis
CCCCCCCCCCCCCCCCCCCCCCACACACACACCACCACCACCACCAACAACAACAACAACACATACACATTCTTTCTTTTACTAATCTAGAAATATGTGTTCTGTTTAATTTTAAAATGCTCTGTAGTCACTTTCAAGATTATTTCACTTATACCAGTTATAGCCAAGAGGAAACCTGCAACATGCATTGCTATAGATCATCAGATGTTGGCTTCATAGCACTGAATGTTTCAGTAAACCTGCAAACACCAGCTGGTACGGACAGACCAAGGATGACAACTACGCCTAACAGCAAGTCTAACATCTTAGCTTGTCACCGATATTCTGGAAAGTATTCAGCTTTCAAATCTGTATTTGTCCTGTTCAAGCTTGAAGGAGCAAACACAACACATAGCGATCTCAATAGGTTGGCTTTATTGAGCAATAAATCTCATACATTCATGCTTAGTTTGAAGAACAAGACGAATGCTATACCACACGCTGTAGGAGATCTTCACATGGCTGCTGCGAGGACAATAACAGATACCAACATGATACACAAATCAATCAAACTTACTTTTCCTCATAAAAACCTTCATACAATGCCACATGATGACTCTTTCCCTAGTCACAGTACTGGGTATATAATGTATAATATACAATGTGAATAGCACCACCTTGTGCACCAGTTTAGCATATTTAACTTATTAATAGTTCTTACCACTGTGGAACTCAAGTTGAATTACATAATAGTACTTCTGAGTAATCCCATTATGAGCTATAATAAAGGGATTTGAAACATGTAGAGGGGTTAAATGACAAATACACTGTATAGTAAATTTACTTGAGATAGCTCTATATACTATCTCATAATATTAGCATTAATAATAACTATCTCAGCAAGAATCTCCAATAGGATTGTTATTGTTATTATTATTATTATTATTATTATTATTATTATTATTATTATTATTATAATTATAATTATAATTATAATTATAATTATAATTATAATTAACAAACACAATTTAAAATGAGCTGATTATCATTTTGGAGAAAATATAATCACTTTTCCTATCAACATTTCATTGTTTTGTATTTTGTATTTTCAATAAATGGACTTCTGTTGGCGTCCCTATAAACTACACCATCTGCCACACTATCAGATATCTAATCTACAACATTATTTGATTTCCATGGTATCTGACCTGACCATTACTCTAGGTCATTCTGTCATCTAAAGTTCAACATTACATCTATTCTATCTTGACTTGAGATCACACTCTACATTGTAAGGAGCACTTTCCAAATGTCCACACAGCATCTCAAACTTATACATACAGCCTTATCCAAGAAAAGGTTATCATATATATATACATGTAAGCAACTTGGATATATAATGTGTAGGTAAAAAAACAATGAAACTCACGACATAAACATAATCATTCTCCCATTCTCACAAAGGTTTTACTTTATATTTCAAATTGAAAAAGTGCATACTGCCAACAGGTTTACATTCTATCCTTTCACATCCATGATCACATCACAGCGACATCTAGGATACATCGCAGAAACATCGCAGAAACATCCATAATCACATCACAGAAACATATCTGGCTGATGGGTGGAATGACAGTTGAATGATGATTAAATGTAGTAAACATGGTTGAAACAGTCTCAGCTATCTAAAAACCTAAATGTTTGGTGTTGCGGTAGTTGAAATAAATGTACATACATGTAATGAATATACACTAAACAATGGAGAAATAAATTAGTGTCAAGTTGGAACCGAGGCTAAATCTATACTGGTCCACTGACCACACAACAAATTGGAGATTATGGGGCTGCTCCTTTCTAGCTGTTCTGTCTGTACTTTCTGTCCGACGCATAACTGTGCATGCGTCAGACATAAAGTACAGACAGAACAGCTAGAAAGGAGCAGCAGACAGAAAGTACAGACAGAACAGCTAGAAAGGAGCAGCAGACAGAAAGTACAGACAGAACAGCTAGAAAGGAGCACTACCCTTGTCTGTACTCTCATACCTCTCCATGAATATCTGCAGTTCTGTCTCCCTCCTATGGGTGAAAGATTCCCGCCCGTGACGTAAAACAATAATTCACTCACCCACTCTGTCTCCCTGAATATCTCCATACATGTAGTTATGATTCATTGCAAGACACACAGGAGAACATTTCTTTTCAATATTGCCTTTCTAAATTTTTGACTCACATAACAGTGGTTAAAATCAATGTGAGACACCAATACATTTTTCAAATAATGTAATATATTATTTAAGATTTTCAGGCAAATCTAGTCTGTCTGGGACAACAAATATTCACGGATTGATCTCATGTTTTTGACCTTGGGACATCATAATTTGTTGATGAACTAATTTTACAAGGAAATCTGAGATTTTTGAAAGGTAAAGATGTTACAGAGGCAATTATTCAATAGAGGTTTCTTTTTAAATATCTCTCCTATTTCTTTGACAAGGATTAACACATGAATACGACATGCAGGAAAGTAAACAATTTGCAATTTTCATCAATTCAATGGGTTGATTTTCATACATCCAGAATCAACCAGAAAGGCAAGTAGTTATGTTGGACATTCATCTTAATGTAGAAAAGAAGTTCAAGAAAACAAATTTGCAATAGTTTTGGTGACAAGGGTACAGTAAAAATGTCCAACATTTAATAAATACCAAGAACTTCTATCCTTCTAGTGAACATTTCTTTTTGTTTAGTGCCATTGAGTAGCTAGTCTAAATCGTAGGTGCTATAGCATACATACATTAATTATTATTATTATTATTAACAGATGGAGTTAATGTTTTGCATTTCCGTCAAGTAGAACATACACCAGTTTTAGACCAAGCTAGAGATTATGCACCATGTTTAATAGTATTGTCATAGCACAAATACATTCATTGTAATGATAATAAAAACTCACTGTATACTTATTACCTAAGATAATTAAAAAAGATCTTGACACAGTATTGTTAACTGTCTACCTGCTGGATTTGGCACAGGTACAGCTCTTCAGAGCATGTCTGGTTGTTTCCAGCATGGAGAGAGTTAAACGAACTGTGTGTATGGCGGGGAAAAACCCCGAAAGTTCTGAATAAATAATAATTTCCATAATGCCCTAAAATTATTCAAATGATCACTTCCAAACTCTCTTTAATGCTTTCTGTGAAGCCAGTTTTTGAGATACCACAGATACAGCTATCATTATTGACAACACTGTCGCTATAAAGAAATAATCAAAATCTTCTTTCAGTACGTCGAACATCTTGGAAGGTGTCACTTGGGTGTAAAAGATATCTGGAGAGAAAAGAAATCACATTGTTACATTTTTTTCTCTCATTATCTCAGATTACTATACTGAAATATACTATTGAACGTTGCTGTGGGAATATTTCACCCATACACAAATATAGTAAAATAAATCGATATAAATAAAATAAGGATAACAAGCATAATAATAACCTTGATAATATAGGTTATTGTGGCATGTTTCAGTGTGTGGCACTACACCTTTCATAAGATTAGATTTTCATATTTTACTGGACTCAGATTTTAAAGCTTACACATTACCAACACCAGTGAACCACACTATTTCACTGGTATCAGAAGGAATCCTGCAACACATGTTAACTGAGTGTTGCAGTAAACCTGCAAGCATTGGCTGGTACTGACTAACCAAGGATGATAACAACACTGTAACAGTACAAATGGTGCATCCTCATTTTTTTTTCTTTTTTTTTTTTTGAATTGGGGTCGCTTTCTAGAATCTTTCACTAATATCACAACTTGTCAGTTTAGGGCAGGAGGAAACCCGCAACATCAGTGGCGCTGAATGTTGCAGTAAACCTGCGAGCACCGGATGGTATTGACAAGATCAAGGATGATAACTGCATTGCCACTCTATAGTCAGTGCATCCTATCAATATCGCGTCAGAAAGGTAACTTTCGCGAACATCGCTGCCGGGCTCCCTGGGCGGGATTTCAACCTGGAACCTTTGGCTCCGAAGTCCAACGTTCTACAACTCCGCTACATCCCGCCCCGTGCATCCTCATATTATCACATCTGAAAGGTAACTTCAACAAACAACGACACCGTTTTTCTGATGCGGTTTCGAAATCAGGACTTTCAACTCATTGTGCTACGACCTGGCCCACTGTGCTACTCACCCAGTCCGTACGCCATGACCAGCGACGTGGACTCCAGACCGGCGGGTGTGGTGTGGATGCCGTCCACGTTGACCACGCTCTGGTTGTAGTTGAGAGTGCTCTCTGTGAACACCTGGATCTCAGGAATGTATGGGATTGTGCCCTCCTCCCTGTGACGCAGATATACAGACATACAGTACAGAGGATGGCAGTTGTTGCTTAATGTGGCAGCAAGTAGAGGATGGGCTGTACCTCCAAGGATACACATGAGTGAGTTGTTGCTTAACGTGGTAGCATGGTATCCTTTCATAAAGCTCTCTTCTCTGCTAAGAGACCATAGCACTCTCTCTTTGCAGTGTATTAGCTATCAGCAAAGAGAGTGCTATGGTCTCTTAGTGGATAAGAGCACTTAGTGGATAAGAGAGCTTTGTGAAAAGATACACATGAAAGTCATGTCTATAGTCAGATTTTTGCTAAAGAAGGTGTCAGTCAGGTCAGGACACAGTTATTGTCAGATATTCTGAGTTGGGACATAACATATCATAATGACTACAGTATATATTCATATAATATAAATATTTTAGATTTTACGAGTGCTTCATTCAACGGTGTAGAACACTCATAGTGTCATAATATAATATGCAGTATTACTTTGGTTATTTTATTGGGAAAATGAACAAATGCCTTTTGGAATTAACTGTTCAATATGCTTGTGTTCAATGAGGAATTTAATGCGACGAATGAGGAAGAGTAAAACATGGACTGGAGTGTACATGTCGAAGCTCACATTGTCTCTTGTGACGGCATAATGGGTCTCCTGGGATCTAGAAGTGCTTTAGGAATGGATAGCAGACCTCCGTTCTTCAGAGCAACTGTAACAACAAACAGAGACTCATATAGCTTCATAAGAATAACCAAACCACTATCGAAACACAAACATTTGATGCTGTCAAGTAACCTTTTAGTTAGCAAATCCACATAACACTACCATAAGTGAATTTGAAAACTTTTTTTTTTCTTTTTTTTTTTTATTAAATTGAGATTTAGAGCCCCTTTCTAAAATCTTTCACTAATATCACAACTTATCAGTTTATGGCAGGAGGAAACCCGCAACATCTGTAGCACTGAATGTTGCAGTAAACCTGCGAGCACCGGCAGATACGGACAAGACCAAGGATCATAACTGTAATGAGAATCATGGTCAGCAAAGATTGCTGTTCTTTGAGAAACGTTGGCATTGCTGTCAGAGCTCTGAAGTCAACTCACTGATGAGGTTCTTGCTGGTGATGCCCTTCTCTGTGACAGTGGTTGCCATGGCGCTGGCTGTCAGAGGGAAGATGTAGGACTGTCGGAGGACCAGGGGTTGAGGCGGAGGACTGAAGGAGGAGAAGGCGGTGGAATTGCTCTGATCTTTGCCCTCAAACATCTCCATGACAGCCATCTCAGGGCGTCGGTGTCGTTCGTTGAAGTAGTAGTACTGGAATGTGGAGATCACGTCCCGACATTATAAACGATTTCATGCTCAAGTTTTGTTCATAAATGCCCATAACAAAATCTGAGCTTGAGCATGAAATTGTACTCAAAAAGTGTCATAATCTCGGGGCCAGGCAGTGGCTGAGAGTCTTATTATTGGGATTTGGAGCTCAGGCCCAAAGGATAGTCATACAAAATAATTCCGCATACAAGTTCCTGCCAGACTTAAATTTTGTGGTAGGATGCGAGTGAAACTATAATTGACCATGAAATCACCCTAACAATATTTCATAACAACTGAGCTAGGTATTGGTTAAATATAGTTACAGTTAAGATGAATAGTAACACATTGTGGAGTTCAGGGGTCCATTCAATGACACAAGGGCTTACAAGCGGCCACTGTCTCAAGAGTCGTATGAACCATACACGGGACAGGGAACCAGTTTAGCTAAGCGGCTTACTCAGACCTATGCTGAATGAACGCACCCCTGGTATTGGAAGGTAGCTGCCATGACTAAGTCTGACGTACTGGGATAATGTTTCAGTGCACACAATCAAGACATGTTGATTACCGGAAACTCAATGACTACCATTTGGCGACCAACAGTATTTGAACTAGAGAGATGGCGAATTATTGTCAAATTATCAGTGTTTCAGACAGTAGTCAGAACACGACAAGAGTAATGCTCTAGGGAAGTTAATGTCTAGCAAACATTGGAGAAACTTACCACTACCCAGTTCTCCGAGTGAACCACATGTACGGGTCCCTTGGCTCGCTTGTGGTTGACATGGAACACAATGTGACCGGTCACTCCATCAATCAGATAGATGTTAAAGAACCCAGATGGACCTGGCAAGTGCATACACAAATGTCTTCAGTAAGGTTATGACAAATATTTACCAAGCAGGGCTCTGCTGTGTGAAACAGTTGCAATTCTAAGGTAACAGCCCCAACCGCAACAATGGTGTAGTTTATGGCTAAGGTGGGAGTTTCACCATTTCATACAGGATAACCCAGGAATTTACCATTCTTAGTATCATGTATCTAGAATCGTCAAAGTGATAAAGTGTCCCTGTTATGTTGTTTATGCATTTCTTATTATTAGGCTGTACCACTCTGGTTATATATGACTACACTTGCATGAATGACTTATAGCAAAGAAATCCAGACCATGGTGAAAAGCATAATTTTTTTTGATTGCGAAATACTGAATTCTTTACTCTGCAAGTTGACAACATGGATGTCACATTCTCACCTTTATGTGACGACGTGTATTCATCTCCCTCAGTTACTACGGCAACCAAGTTAGGGTTAAGGTACTTGTACAGCACACTACGGTCGCCCAACACTCGACCCTGTGAGTGCACATGTTCTGAAAAACACCACAATGTACATTAATAGATATAGAACGGATATGGAATAATTAGAATTGTAAATATATACTTCTGTGGAAAAACTCTTCTATCATGTCATCAAAGTTAATTTTGTAATTACAATTATTGATTACAAGTATTGAAGGAAGCATAGTAAGGTTTTAGTATACATTGTAAGACTAGGAACACGCACCATTAACACTTTTGGAGATGACGTTGACAATCTTCTGTTGTTTCTTCTGCAAGTCAACGTTCCACACTGGATCGGCCTCGAACTCCTGAAGAAACATATAGTCAGTCTTATCACAAAACCAGGAAGAATTTATTGCTGTCAATTTAGAGGAAAGTGTTAAAATGTATCATAATTTATATTTCGTCAACAATACTACAATTCTGTAAAATAAATTGTTGTTCCCCTAATAGTATCTTCAAATGTCACATGACATCCTGTCCTACACATGACTGTCACCGCGGTGGAGATGTCCACATGAAAGTAAAGATAAGATGCAATGTTTATGTAGTACATTCAACACTATTTGCTGATCCCCAGCTTGTAGCCTGTACTCCAGGGGCGATATCCTATAAACAGCTTAAGACTTAAGTCAACAAAACACTAACTTTGCAATGCATTTTGACTCAGTTTTCTTTATTGAATTAGTCTGAAGATTTAGACATAGATTCGATAAAGTTTGACTAAGCCAAATACAGAAAACTTGCTCAAAATAGGTTGATAATTAAGGTTTTGGTTGTTGACTAAGTCAATTAAAAATTAAGCTGTTTACCAGACTTTCTCTGTCAGCTCATCACTGGTCAATGAAATCCCTACTCACCCCATTACTTCTGGCGATGATCCGGTAGCCATACATGACACCCATGTCAACTTCGGCGACATACATGAACAAAGACGTTAGGCTGGACTTGGCAACTGACCTGACGCTCTCTGGATAGAAGCGCACCTGGAATTACACGTGGATACATTAGTAAGATCACAATTTATACAAAGTTAACAGGATGATTGACAGCAGCTGATTACCCAACAGTCAGATGTTAAGATAGTCGTTCCTCACCCCATAGTCAGATGCTAAGATAATCATTCCTTACTACAGATAGTAGTTGATTACCCCATAGTCAGATCTTAAGATAGTCATTTCTCACCCCATAGTCAGATGCTAAGATAATCATTCCTTACCACAGATAGTAGTTGATTACCCCATAGTCAGATGTTAAGATAGTCGTTCCTCGTCCAATAGTCAGATGTTAAGATAATCATTCCTTACTACAGATAGTAGTTGATTACCCCATAGTCAGATGTTAAGATAGTCATTCCTCACCCAATAGTCAGATACTAAGATAATCATTCCTTACCACAGATAGTAGTTGATTACCCCATAGTCAGATGTTAAGATAGTCGTTCCTCGCCCAATAGTCAGATGCGAAGATAGCAATGGAAATAGTCAGATGTTAAGATAGTCAGTCCTCACCCTATAGTCAGATCCCATGAGGACCAGACCTCTCACAAAGTCCTCACTAATGTCAGACAACAGCGCTGCTTGGATGACACTATAGCCGAGGTCAAGGCCACCTGGTGGGAGGCCCTCTACGGGATGTCCACTGATTGGGTTGAAGGCAAATAAAAGGCCATTGCCAGTTTTCTGAAAATACACCAATAATTGAAGGAAATCCAAGGCTACGGCATAGACTGCGTTATATTTGATAAAACAGGTAGAACATAATATAGAATATAAAACATATTTAAAAAAATTAAATTAAACATGTTTTAAATAAAATAATAAAATTAAAAATTAAAAAATAATAAAAAATAATATAATTACAAAGAGAAAATGTCACAAGGTTAATCCATTTCGGTAATGCACTAAATATATCTAGTATCAAACCAATGATTGATTAATAAGCATTGCTATGATTGTGTGGGTAGATGGATGTCAACAGATGCAGAGGGGAAGATATATGTAAATGAGCAAAACAAAATAGCCATTAAATATTTGCCTTAGTACCATCACATCTACATAAAATTATGACAATTACATGATCCTTATGACTAATCCTATAACATTGGCGTTGGGATCAGATGATCTGCAGACAATGACGACGTACCCGACTCTTGCCAACAATAACGCACTGTGGCAACAGAGGGAAGTGAGCCGTCGTACGCTGAGTGTACAGAACCATGTTCTGTGCGCCGTAACGGTCAAAGGGAGCCAACTCTGGAATAAAGCGCTGCCACACAATCTTCCCCGTGTGACTCCTCATTCCGTACACCTGTGGTGGAAAAACAAATCCTGGATGTAATAAAAATATATTTAAATTGGGGTTTAGATTTTTTTTCTTTTTAATTGGGGTTTAAAGTCGCTTTCTAGAATCTTTCACTAACATCACGACTTGTCAGTTTTAGGGCAGGAGGAAACCTACAAACATCCGTAGCGCTGAATGTTGCAGTAAACCTGGGAGCACCGGCTGGTCTAGGTTTTAATTCAAGATTCACAACTAGCTACAAATGTATAGAGTCCCGTCTCTTTTAGAGCTATGATCACAGTCTGGACCAATGCCGTCTTTCTCATCAGCAGTCCGTACCTTTCCTGATGCAGTGACAGCAATGATGATTTTGTTGAGGTTAAACTCGTCTCTCGTCAGTTCCTCTTCATCGTCAACATCGTCATCGTCTTCCATGTTCAAGTCATCATCAGACACGACCGAGTGGTGACGATGACCTTGCAGTTTGGCGATCATGTGCTCAACAAACGACTGAAACACAAACCAGTTGACATCAATGACTAGTCCACAGTATTGTCAAAAATGAAGATTGTAATGTACTGGCCTCATTTCAAACATTTTCAATAGACCAAAGAATTTACAAATTCTGCTATAAAATAACAACAAAATATTTTATTATTGATGGGTATATGTAATATTATATGCAAGTCTAGTTTGTTAAATTGTTAAAGTGAATTGTTAAAGTAAAATAGGGTTTTCAATCCATACAAGCCATGCTAGAAATGGACAGGACACCTACCTGTATTTGAGATAATTGCACGAGTAACCTCTTCACAAACATCGCAAAGATGTCACCTGCAAACATGGAAATAAACCATTTAATACTACATTACGATTGCTGCTTCAATTATTATGTTGTAAATGCAGACATGGCAACAGGCAACAGATTTCTGCCGCTCCCTGGAAAATTGCCATGCATTATAATGGCAAAGACTTTCCAATGGCACACAATCAATACAAATGGATGCAGAATGATTGATTGAATTAATGCTATATACGTTGCAGCGGGAATATTTCACCTATAGGTTAACACATAATTAAATAGCAAGAAAAGAAAATACTGTTTGCTTGACATATACCTACGATAGTAAAGTGCTTATATTTAATCCACTGATATTCATACATTATGTTGATTATCACTGTTCACATTACCTTCAGTTGATCCAAATTCATCCTCAAACTTGGCCTGGTTCTCAGACAGCGGCAGATCCACCATCTCCACTCTCAGTATACTGGCCAGAGCTTCCTCCCGTCTCCAGAACATCTTGCCTTCAATACAGTAATACAGAATGTGTTGTCAGGAATACCTCATATCCTGCCTTCACTACAGAGTTGTCAGGAATATCTTATTTAGCCTTCACTACAGTAACACAATGAGTATTGTAGCTCTACGTCCTGCAGTACTCAGGTAACAACATCAAACAACATCACATATCAAATCACATACCTGAGCGGAAATAAATAGAAAAGTCGTCTGAAGTGAAAGCTACTTTACAAGCCGTCCGCCCATCCTTCTTTCGGGAAAACATCAGTCCGTAAACCTGAAAATGCACACGGTAAATAAATTAACAAACCTTCTATTACTTACAAGTAAAAAATCTTCACATCTTACATAACTAGCATATAGTCACCATATGGTTAAAATAGTGGTACCTGATCGGGATGGCCGTTTGTGATCGTGTATGGAATCCTCTGTGACAGGTCGGCCATCTCACCCCAACTCTTCAGGTCGTAGCTCGACAGTATCAACTGAAGAAAACAAAAAGCGAGGGTTTTCTTACCAAAATGCTTAACAATTGTAGCTTGACAAGTCAAAAATGTATTGATAAATTGGTAGTCATGCACTAAAGTATATAGGGAGAGGACCCAGGTAAGTATTCACGCTTCTGTCTAATCCCATTGGATGTATGTCAATAAATTGGTAGTCATGCACTAAAGTACATACTTGTATATCTGATAAAGGTGAGTGAGTGAATATGGAGTTTAACGTCGCTGCGGGAAATCTGACAAAGGTAAACGAGACGTACCTCAGCCCCAGATTGTTGGAGTGTCAGAACATAGTCCGTCTCACCGTGTGATGTGAATTGAGCCGCGGAAATCTGGAAGAAAAAAACATGAACAGATATATTTCATATTTCAAAAGCAAATATCACATACAGATAAAAAAAACTATGTAGATCTCAAACAAAACAAATCATTTAACTTTGGTGTTGATATTTTGATGGCCACAGGCCAAGCTTACAAACGTTTTGGATGGAATTCTTCTAAAACCTACTTTAGGTAAATCCTTGTTCAACAGCACACGGCCAGTTTCAGTAACAGAGATGACAGCCATGTGCTCCTTTGACACCCGCAACATGACCTCTGACCTGGGGTCATCAGCATTGTGATTGACAGGACTAGACTGGAGCTGGGTGAAGGTCGTAGCTTGCAGGTTAAGTTCCTGTAAACAGTTTGGAACAGAGCTAGAAAACAATACATTATCTTGGTTCAAAGGCTTGTGTCTCTCAGGAACAAATTATCAAAAACAAAAAATGAGACAATAGAAAAATACCATAGTAAAATACAATACTAAAACATTTTTCAAGGAAACTGTTTTTGAGGAAGCAGTTTTCGAGGAAACAAGAGCAGTGGGTCTTACATTTGTAACATTCATGGCAGAAAGCATACCCATCTGGCCAGTATTTAACACATGGATCAATCAATACGTTACAACTGTATTGCAACTCTTTCATAAGGCAGAGGGCAAAATAGGCACACATACAAACTGGCCTGCTGGTAAAGTGAAGCAGACACACGAGACTGACCTGCAGCGACACCTGCACGAAGGCCTGACTGGCCGCCACTCCTAGCAGCTGTAGCGACTGCGAGTCTGGACGGTAACATAGAAAGTAACGCTCCGCAGAGATCAAACAGCTGTAAACAAAAGTCTGGGTGATAACAAATGTCTGGTGGTAACAAATGTCTGGGTGGTAACAAAAGTGTGTGGTAATGCATGTCTGGATGGTAACAAATGTATGGGTGGTAACAAAAGTATGTGGTAACAAATGCATGGATGGTAACAAAAGTCTGGGTAACAAAAATATGGGTGGTAACAAAAGTCTGGATGGTAACAAATGTCTGGGTGGTAACAGAACATCTGTGGAACACTGCTCCAGGTCAGACACCCAAGGTTACAAAACGTATCAGAGTATGATTTCATGTTTAGCTGAAATATTGAATGGTATTTGTAAATACAACTGAGTTGAGCATGAGATTGTACTCAGAAATGTGTCATAACCTCAGGGACAAGATTGGCCAGCTGATGCTTACTGTGATTTTGTCAAATGTTGTTTTTATGTGTGAGTGCTTCCTCTGTGATGCAAAAATAATTCCCTTATGGGCAATAAAGCATTGTCTATTATCTATTAGCTAAGAAGTCCTGGCATATATTCTAAAATAGCTCAAGTGTATCGGTCTGATAATATGAAGCACTTAGTATACCTCCACACCCTTCATAGCCTGCAGTGCAGGGGTAGTAATAACAGGTGGACCAAAAACACTTTAATTGTCGGGCATGCTAACTTCATTTCTAACATGTCCTTGATTTTCAATAGTATGTTCTGGTGTTTTTTTTAAACTGCTGAATATAAACAAATCAAAGTTTATCACGCATAAATACATAATCACACATTAGCACACACCTCAATTAAGATTTACATAATTATTACCAAGAAAGGTCTCCCTTCTTCAAGAATACAAGCCCAGGTGATTTTGAGGTAAATACAAATAAAAAAGAATTAAAACAATAAAAAAGAATTAGCTTGACACTACCTTGAAAAGGTTGAGCAATAATTTTTTTCATTAATTTATTTTATTTTCATTAAAATTAAGGGCCCTTAGATGTTTATGAGGGCACTAGTTTCCAGAATAGAGTGCCATCGTGGCTATCTGGAAATTTACACTTATTTCTACCTCTGGCCTGTATTGTCACATATACATACATATAGTATCGCAATGTACAACAAGTTAACAATAATGACAATTTTGGTGTTATATGTATGTATTGATACTATTCTATGTAAAAAATCTTTGGATAAAAGCCTTTGCTACATTGCTTGTTAAACATGACCTAGTTAAATATGTAATGTCCTTAGACAATCAACGATGTGTTAGCTTCAACAGTCCATAAAAAAATAAAGGAATGAGTTTGTGCTCTAATATTTTGGATTTGAGAGACCAAGATACCGATATTAAAATATTAAAATAAATTTGGATAATAACAGGACTTTGAAAAATGAACTCAAGTGCAACACACATGGTACACCTGATTGTGCACAAGGCCTTACCATATATATGTATATAACAGGTAAATAATCTACATTTCATGAGGACAAATACATCTGCAAAATATACCTCTCCATAAGTTGATTGAATAGTTGATCAGTCATTGGTATTGTGAAGTTTGACAAGATAGCTTTAAGGTCTTCAAGGGAGATAAATCCATCCAGGTGTTTGTCAAATGACATGAACACTTTCTTCAGATTGACGTAGTTACTCTTCATCTGTCAAAAATAATTTTAAAATAAGAAATTTAAATTTAAGATCATCTAAAAATTATTTTAAAAATATCATGAAAACAAGATATACTAAAAAAAGTTGCTTATAGCAAGAACTACTTGTCTTTAAACCAAATAAATTCTATTACAGATTGGTAAGCGAGTTATTGCTTAGCATTGCAGCAGGAATATTTTACCCATACATGATGATATTACAGATAGGATCTTCATGGATAACAGGTTAAAAAAAACAAATACAAGTTTCAAATTAAAGATAATATCTACAGACACAAAAAAAAAATTAAAAAAATAAAAAATTATTGAAAATGGATGCAAGGTCCACAGGTGTATGCATGTGTACTAAGTCAGGACCTTTGGCTTTGAAATTTGACAATCTACTTCTGCACAATGGTACCACACATTCCTTAAAGCATATGTAACAGAGGATAATGCTGATCCTGGGATTCGAACCTGACAACGCTCTACCGAATGAGCCAAAGGGTTAACCCTGCTGGCCGAGACCAATAGGAGCATCTTATATCACACCCAGCTACACATACAACAGAACATAAATAATAAATCAACATTTTTTAATTTACCCTATTTCTGAACTCCATCTCTATCTGAGTGAAGGACATTTTGTTCATCATCTGCTGGTCTTTCTGTTGCTGATTCCGAACTCGGACATCCAACACGCCTCCTGTTGGCTGAGTGTGATTGGCTACCACTGGCCACATCATCGCTGTCAATCAAACATAAACTCCACCCATAATTTTATGAACACCAGAACCATTACAATAATACATCAAGATTTATTTAATTTTACTTTAATTTTGTTATTATTTGTTGTTGTTGCCATAAAGGTGTTTCATTTGGTGTTGAGTTCTGCAGTAAAACAGCTGGTACTGACAAACCAAGGATAATAACTGCATTGCCACTGTACAGACATCACATCCTATCATGATTGCGTATACATGAAAGCTAACTTCTGCAACATTGATGCTGGGTCTCCAACACAGTGAATATGGAGTTAAACGTCGCTCCAACACAGTGAATATGGAGTTAAACGTCGCTCCAACACAGTGAATATGGAGTTAAACGTCGCTCCAACACAGATTCAAAGTCAGGACCTTTAACTAATTAGCTTGATGATCTACCAATGTGCTACCATCCACCTTCTATTTGCTGTGAACATGAAATCTATCAGCCTCCAAGATCATGAAAAAAAATGTTAACGATTTAAGTTTTGTTACTAAATCACCATATAAAATTTGAGCTTGAGCTTGAGCATGAAATCGTACTCAAAATGGTTCGTAATCTTGGGGCCAGGACATACATTCTCTCGCTCCTTCTGGTTTCTTTGACTTGGACGGCGACACTCCGAGCCGCTGGAGGAACTCTCGGTAGCTGACTGTCCCTGTGTGGTGGAAGTCATGTCTCTGCCAGAGCCTGTCAATGGAACACAGAACAACGTACAGAGCCTGTAGACACAACACAGAACATCATACAGAACTGTGTGGACCAGAGGAATATCTTTATAAAGTTAGATAAAATGTTTGCTTGTATATATGTTGGTGATCACAGTGTAGTGAGATTGTAGTCATGATAATGATAATGTGCCATTTATATTGTGTCAAATTCACGCCTGAAAGCATGCTCAAAGCATTATTACGCCAGTCAATGGATCAGTGTGGACTCAATTCCTTCTAAACTCCCTGGGGAGTATACAACCCAAGCTGCCATTCAAGGAGCTACAATGTTATCATTCACATGTCCATCTTATCCTTCCGGGTACCCATTCTCTGCTGTATGAACAAAGGCACTTTTGAATTAAGCCACTTGCCTAAGGTGACACCACAAGTTTTTCAACCTGTAATTTAGTGTGGGGCAAGAACGAATCCTAGATATGATCAGGTTCTCGGTCGCCCATCCACGAACCAGCCGAGCTCGAATGTGCTTTACTTTAACCTGAGCAGTCGACAATGCACAGGGTCATGCACAACCATGATGGTGCATATTTACCACAGTTCAAAATAAAACCTACTGAACTGATAACAGTTTTATAAACAATAATAATAACATTGTTCACAGAAATTTGCTTAAATTCAATTGATGAAATTGTTATATTTTTCAGCAATCATCATAATTTAAAAAAAAGTATAATTATACAATGCTCATTATATTTATTATTTACATATTGACAGAAACTATTCTAAAATTATACCGTAATTGTTTGACGTAAAATGCTCAATAGTCAAATGATGTTTATTCCATTTAAAGATTCATAATTATGAAAATAAAGGAATATATTAAAGGCATACTATCACAGTTGATAGACCTGTATAATCAGACAAACGACTTTTGATCTGAGACTAATTACGCTTGATTTATCCATCCAAAAGTTGTTATTTACTGATGCACTTATCCCCCAGCACTCGATAGTTATAAAACAAATCATATTTTATATTAAATAGGGGAACGTTCCGCTAT